>JAULBX010017747.1:0-109739 GCA_032358255.1 Heterotrichella gracilis | reverse complement strand
TGGACGTGGACATCTGCAAGGACGACCTGGCAGAGTTTGTGGTGAGTGAACCCTAAACCCTATTTCCAAACCCTGATAGTGCTTGGATGCTGAGCTGGACGAGGACAGCGGCAAGGACGACCTGACAGAGTTTGTGGTGAGGGAACCCTAAATCCTGAATCGCAAACCCTTACATACAAACTTGGATAGAACTTGGATGCTGAGCTGGGTGAGGGCAGTGACGAGGACGGCCTGGCAAGAGTTTTTGTTCAGTGAACCCTAAACCCTAAATTACAAACCCTAATATTAAATCCTAATTTTAGTTGGATGCTGAGATGGGTGAGGGCAGTGACGAGGACGGCCTTGGCAGAGTTTGTGGTGAGCAATACTCCCCCTCCGCTGTTGTGTGTGCATGCCGCACCCCCTAGGGCACTGCATCGAAGCACAATGGACCTTGACATTGAAATTGAATAAACCACACCCAAAAAGAGAGCAAACGCAAATTGCGTTGACCCTGTGCTTCTCCAGCAGGGCGCCGCTGCCCGTGGCCGCGCCGCCGAGCGCAACCGCCGCCTGCCGCTGCACCACTTTTTGCGCCTGATAGCGGGCGGGCGCATGGCTGAGCACGCGCAGGCCACAAACAATGATGAGCTGGTGGCGCAGCTGCGCAAGATGGGGGTCATTACAAGGTGGGTAGGTAGAGATTAAAATCATTTACTAGTATTTAATGTGCGGCAAAAAAAAGCCAGACCAGCATTTAGCCCAGTGGGTGGATCGGGGGGTGCACCAACTCCAGCAGGGGTGGAATCAGGCAGATAGATGTGGGGGAGGGGGAGGTGTGAAATGGCGACGGCAGCAATAGGTCTATGATGCTTTTTGGTGGCATGGTTCCGTGACAAGAAAGGGTTGGGAGAGGAATGTCTGAGGCAGGGGGCCGCAATCAGGTGGGGAGAGGCGCCGCAGGTCATGGTGCCTTGCGTAAGCTCAAAATTCGTCTTCGCTTTTCTACAATAACCAGGCAAATATAGAACATAAAACCTCCTCATCTGCAGGGGGTGTTCATGGAGAATCCAGAAATTTCCCTGGCTGCAGCGACCGCATTCCAAAGCCCTTTAGATGTGTTCCAGGCATATCAATTTGAACTCACCCCCACCCACAGCACCCACGCCATGCAATGGGCCCTTAAATCGTGCCAGTATTGACCAAACTGTGCGCCTTTCCCCCACCTGCAGCGACCCCGTTCAAAAGGCCCTCCAGATGTGCCCCCGGGATCTATTTGTGCTGGCGCCCTACCGCGAGGAGGCCTTTATTGACGCGCCCATACGCGTGGAGGAGCACGACTTCAACATCAGCGCGCCGCACATGCACGCCACGTGCCTGCAGGTGGGTGGAAGGCTGCATGGGCAGGGGTTCATCAGCTGGCTGGTATACATGGGGTGGTGCAACATGCTTGTGTAGTGGTGGGGTGCGTGGGGTGGGGGGGTGGGGTGGGGGGATGTGTGGTCAAGGGGGTTGGAGGAGCACGATTTCAACAGTAGTGTGCCGCACATGCACGCCACGGGCCTGCTGGTGGGGTGGGTTTTGACTGGTGGCTCACAAATGTGGGTGTCGATTTAATCAGTGAGAGCCCATTACTCATTTTGATGTAAGCCATGTCAAATAAATCTTGTAATCTTGTATACATGTTGGGTGTTCAGCAAACTGCATGTGTCCAGTAACCATAGTAATGTGGGTTGTCAGCAATCTGTGTAAGCCATTGCACACCCTGTCTGCCAGTCACGACTGCACGCTGAGCCTCTGCTGCCATGTCTGCAGGCTCTGGGGGTGAGGCCAGGCATGCGGGTGCTTGATGTGGGTAGCGGGTGCGGGGTGATGGCGGCGGCGGCGGCATACATGGTGCGACGGCGGTGAATGCGGGCAGGATGCCGGGGGGTGCTTGGTCTTATAATTGGCTGTTGCTGTCACAAACATGGGAGACCTTGCCTTGTCTGATGAAAAGCTGCAACACGAGACTGTAGAATGGTTGGTACCCTGTGCGGTTTAGCAGCCCAGCCATGTTACCGTGTGTGGGAGAGGGGGTGTTCGCAGGAAATTAACTTGTTGAGGTCTGCAACTGATGTGCGCTTGGGAATGTGTGACATTGAGCAGGGTGCGCATGGGCAGCCCCTCGGTCCCTTTCCCATGGCATATGCATGCATACCTCCATCTCTGCCCCTCCCCTGGCATGCCCCCATCCTATCCTCCCGCTTGGCGCAGGTTGGCAAGGATGGCGTGTCTGTGGGCATCGACATCAAGCGCGTGTGCGTGCAGCTGGGGAGGGACAACGTGCGCAGGCTGGTGGAGACCAACAAGGAGTAAGTACAGGGTCGGGAAGGCGTGGAACAACTGTTCTTTTTATTTTATGTACTATTCTTTGTGTCTGTTTGTGTCAATATTAGGGTCTTGAAGACCTGGAAATGGTTTTAGCATGGCCCTGCCGCTTCATTACTGCACTTTGCACCAGGGATGTTATCGACATGGATGGTAATACACCATAATGCACCGTAAAACAGGATCTCCTAGCAACCCCCTTGGCGCACTGGAGGCGATGTCGCCACACCCTCTGCTTCCAACACCCACATGCAAGGGGTGAAGCCTTCACATGCTGTTTGCTGTGCAGGTTTGCCTCCACCGCCTGCCCCGTGAAGTTTGAGCTGCTGAACGTGTTCATGCCATCCAAGCACAGGGTAGGTGGACCTTGCCTAGGGTAAAGGCCAGGGTATGGGCTGGTGCTATGTAGGGTGCTGGCTGGGATTTCGCATCCATGGGCATTTTCTTTCTATAGAGTTTTTTGCCATACACCCCATGAGAAAAAGAAAGGGGATAAATAACCGGTAATCTGTAATCTGGATGATATATGGATGATATATACATGAGTCTATTATCTGCTGTTTAAGACTTAAACTTCAAATCTTCGACCGATCCCGCAGGGCCAGTACGACCGCGTGCACGTGGGCGGCACCTGCCCCCCCTCCTGCCTCTCCGCCCTGCTGACGCTGCTGCGACCCGAGGGTGGCCTGGTGGTGGTGCCTGTTGCCCCCAACGATCTGCGCCTCATCACCAAGAAGGCCAGTGGCCAGGTGGTGCAGAAGGTCATCTCGCAAGTGAGGTTCAGCGACCTGGAGGTGCGGGAAGGGGGGGGCATTGTGAGGGGGATGTGTGTGGGGGTGTAGGATGGGGTTTTGGGGTGGGGGATCTGGGAAGTGTGGTTCAGCAACCTGGAGGCGGGGGAGGGTGGCATTTGAGGGGGATCGGGGTGGGGGCTAGGAAGGGTTTTTGGGATGAGGGGTGTGGGATATGCAATAGGGGTGCCTCGGGGCCCACATGGGTCATAAGTTAATAATAAGAGTCCTATTTATTTCTTAGTACCCTTGCTCACCCCGTCCACCCCCCCTTTCCCAGGTCCCTACTGAGCCCCAGATCCTGCTAGCCACACTCAAGCTGGAGCGACGTGCGAGGACCGCCATGCGCCTGCCGCCATCAACATACATGGAGGACATTGGAGGCATCGCAGGTGGGGATTGGAATCTGGCAGATGGTAACCCGGTCATGGGGGGATTGTTCCAAGCCTTAGTTGAGAGTTGTTTTGGGGCAAATGAAATGGCAAGGAATTTTCTACCCAACACCCCCACAGGCTGCCTCACCTGTGCGTTAGCAAGCGATGCCAAACCCTGCAAAACCCTGGCAAACCGTGCAGAACCCCTACCAAATCCCTGTCCCATCCCCTCGCAGGCTCCCCCACCTCCTCCATGAGCGACGGCAGCGCCTTCTCGCCCTCACCAGATGGGGACAGGCGCGCGGGCTGGCAGGCGCGCATGGCCAAGCTCCTGGCGTCATGCTCCCCATCCCGCTCCTTGTCATGCGGGTCAGCAGGTTGGTAGTGTTTTTTATAATGATTAGTCATGTTGGTAAATTATAAATGTACTTGATTAATTAATAATTGCAATGAATTAGCTGCCTGCACAGAGGGGCACCGCATTTGGGGGCTCACCCCTGCTAGTCAATGGAACAACCTTGGCCGTGGCCATTTTCTTATTTTCAAAGCGGTAGATGATTGCTGCAATATTTAGTAGGCTCACCCAGGTGCAGAGCAGATGGGGAACCTTGTTGACAGGACTAAGGGTGCATGTCAAGATGTAGAGGTGTCAACAAAGTGCTTCACATGCAATACAAAATCTATAAAAATCGATGGGAATCCCCACCCGCGCAGGCACCTTTGGCCCTGCCTCCCCCTCCGACTCCCTCCACTCCATGCGCTGCAACAGCCACGCCTCAGCAGACGAGCCAATGGCGTCCACAGACGACGAGGAGGGCACCGGAGGCATGCCAGCTGGCAGCCACATGACCCCACCCTGCGGTACCCCATCGGGGTCAAATGGGGGGGTGGGATCACCCAGTGGGACCCCTGTGGCGCACACGCTGGTTGGCCTGGGGGCACCAGACTGCGAGCTGGTGGGGGCGGGGTGGAGCGTGCCGGTGCACCGGTAAGGGTTTTGAGGGTTTTGGGCTAGGTTCTGTGAGTGATGACGTGTTAGCGAACTCGTGTAGGGCTATAGGGGGTGTGCGCCGGGGATGAGCTTACCACACCCTCCGCAAGAGCATAATCCCTCCCTGCTAGTCCCAAACCATCCCCCCACCCCGCCCACCCTCGTTTCACCCCACCCTCCCTTCCCCCGCAGCTCCATCATCCGCGCCAGATGCGAGCACTTTAGGGCCCTCTCAGACTCTGGCATGCGGGACGCCAACTCAGCAACCCTGGCGGTCCCCGACCACTTCCACCGGCCAGCCTTCGAGGCATTCCTGCAGTACCTGTATTCTGACGTGGTCCCGGTGGATATGGAGCCCCAAATGTCGGCCGCGCTGCTGCATTTGGGGCACTATTACGGGTGCCCTCGGCTGGTGGGGCTGTGCGAGTACCTGCTGGTGCAGCAGCTGAAGAGCAAGGAGGTGGAGGATGACGGTGCGTAGGGGGGAGTGGAGGGGGATTAGGGGGATGCAAGGGGTGAGGGGACTGGGGTGTCTAGGCAATGTACATGATCAACCGGCATTTAAGGTAGGTGCCGACTAGGCCTGCCAGCTATTTTATTCTTCTTCTATTTTGGTGTAATTAATAATTAAGAATTACTCGAAAATTATCAGTAGTTTTGTTGCCACCGGCAATGCACCGTGCAAGTATCTTCAGCTGTGGTTGTATCCCTGTCATCATGAGTATGACCATACTTCCAAGGCGCGAACATCCCCATTATCCCATCTGCAGTCAAAGCAGAGGCCGCCCCCGCACTCCTTGCCCTGGCGGATGACTCCGACCTTCCCTCCCTGCGCACATGCGCCCTGGACTACATCGTGCACCACCACGCTGAGGTGGTGGCCACTGAGGCCTTCCAGGCACTGTCAGCCCGCCACATGGCGCTGATCGCCAGCGAGGCGTGCGCACTGCACATGCGGGTGGTGGGGCTGCTGCGGGAGGCGGCGCAGGCGCAGGAGGGGCTGCCGGACCCCGTGTATTGACCCTAAGGGAGGGTTTTGCTGAACCCTAAAGTGCTGTCTGGTAAACCCTGATGGGCGCTGGGAACGGAGGCTTTCTACGCGTTAAGAGTGGCGCTGGTGGCAAGGGAGGCGTGTGTTAAACCCTGGCGGAGGGTTTTAGGGGCTGCCCGTCTACACCTGGCGGAGGGTTTTGCCAGACCCCGTTGAAGGGTTTTGGGCCATAAGTGGAGGGTGTCTACCCTAGGGGAGGGTGTCAGGGCAAAGCTGCAGGTACCATGCGGTGCTGTGTGGCATCGGTGGAATTGACCCTAATGAAGGGTTGTCATATGGGTAGGCACATACTTTTGGGATCGGGGAGGGTCAGGGAGCATCAGGACTTAGTCTTTAATTGGCACCAGGAAAAGCACCCTGTAGGGTTTCTGGGGGTTCAGCGTGTGGAGATGATCAGCAAGGCGCATCGTGCAGGGGTCAAGCCATGTTGGACAAGTATTGAACCTCATGAGGGTTTTGCTCATAGCGAGGGTTAGCGGGGGGTTTGGGGCTGTAGCAAAGGTACTGTAGTGCTACCAGGCCATGCAGTTGGGTGGCGCAGGGTTTATCAAGGGTTTTGTAGAGGGGGTTGTAGGGTTTGTCACACAGGGTAATTGTAGTGGCATGGTAGCAGTGTTGACAGAACCACATTTGTATCATCATTGGCAGTAAATCATCACTGGTGGGGAATTGTACATCTGCAGAATGCGCCTCTGGCTGCACTCTACAGTTTTGCCTCCGTTTTGCCTGCAGCAGCTTTGCGTTGTTTGTGTAGGTGTGTTACCTGGGCTTGTACCACTCACCACATTTATCAGGTGGTGGTGTCAACGCCTCCCTAGTGTACTTGTTTATTTTGAAACCCCTTCGGGTACTGCCCAATGGGCGATGCTCTGAATGTGTCAAGGAGGTTGTGCGTTTCGCGGTGAATTGGCCATCAATTCATGGCGCTTGTGCGTATTCGTCAATTACTAGCCTTTTTGGTGACAGTTGTGTCCCGCACAGAATACTGCTGCCTGTGTATCTGTATGTACCATTTTTTGTACCCTGTATTTTACGTTGTGTAGTACACGTCACTGTGCAGCTGCACCAGCAGCATCTCAAGTGCTAGTTTTGCGTGGCCACTGGCAGCATACCGCAAGCCATGGCAGGATTATAGTCGCAAGTTGACATAGTTGCTCTTTATCAGGACTGGGTGGAACTGTGTGGGGGCGGGGCTAGGCTAAGCAACAGTGCATGAATACACTGTCACTGAATTGTCTGTAAGTTGAACAGGCAGTAGCCGGGGTAGAAGAATAATTTGTCAGGAATTTTACCGTCGTAATGTATCACCATGTAAAAGTTGCTCAGCAAAGGCTTTGGTAATGACAGCGCTGAGCGCTCTGCGCCGATGGTGCCTGCTGCAGTGACGCACATGGCATGCATGCAGAGCTGCCCGAGCTCAACCGTTGCCCCGGGCTGCCCCAGGTCTCGAGACCATCAAAAATAACGATCATCTGGTTCAATAATTTAAGGTAACTCAAAAGACTCTACAATTATTCTAGTCACGTTTTACGGTAAAAAGAACGCATACGCCCACAGGAGACATATCTGTGTGTACTTCATGCCGCGTAGAATCGGTGGAATACACACGAGCTGTTGCAGCTGACCAAAATCTGGCACAGCCACCAAAAAAGGGTGGATATCTGGTAATACGATGAACCTTCCATCATTGGATCATGCCCCCTGCGACACTGTTTTGTGGGCCCAGTGGGCCCATGGCATTGCCACTGTCCTGCGACCCCCCCAAAATTGGTAACAGCCTGGGGCCCATGCAATCCACCTCACCCCAACCCAGGTAGTGACATATATAAGTAGTCCCATCCTCTCTTCTCCCCCCTCCTTCATTTCCTCCGTGACACCACCATCGTCACATGGGCCATGTCAACTGACAGGCGCTGCTCCAGGCTGATCGCCCTTCCCTTTCTTTTTCTTCTTTTTCTTTACCCCTTGCAGCGGGGCAGATAGCAGGTGGTCTCGACTCAAGCCCCCCCGCTTGCTGCCGACAGCCGCTTCCCTGGCGCCAGCCCCGTCCCCGAGCTCCACCCCATCCCCACTCCCTTCCACACCACTTTGTGGTTCTCGTCCCTTGTGTCCAAACGCAGATCCCCTCCCCTCCTCCTCGTCACTGTCACTCCCCTGCTGGACGTGCGGGCAGTGGTTGGTACATGCAGGGTGAACAGCATAAAGTGTTGACTTTAGCTGTGTCATTGACAACCACAACGGTTTGCATGTGGTTAAGAAGCTGTGTGCTGTGCAGCTGTGGACGACAACCACAATGGTATGGTTGACCGGGACGAGTTCACCAACCTCATCCTGCACATGTCTTGAAATGTGCACGAGTGACCAACATACACAACGAACCGCAAAAGGTGATTTTGCAAGGGTCAGTGCCGTAGGCAGTCGCCTGACAGCCGTACCCAGTGATCATTTTGTACTGCTATGTTTGTCCAGCGGTACACTGGTTGTACAATTGTGAGGCAAATGCTTGCGTGCACTGACCCTTACAATTATGTGGCTCGCCACCCACCCGCACCTGATGCGCCGCCCGTTTGCGATGGTCGTGCCTCCCCTCCCCCTGCCTGTGATCATGCGCCCGCCCCCCCTGGTTCCTCTCAGTTGATTTCATCACCCTCTTGCCCAGCTGCCGCTCAACGCCGCTGGTCATCGCCATGGCCTGAATAAAATAACAAATCAATTGAATTTCAGTTTAGATAAATAACATAATGCCAACTTCCTTGTCACAACCACCCCTGCTAGGCTTACAGGCTGCACCACTTTCTTAGCAGGCGCTGTATTCCCTTGCCCCAGTACAAGAGCCTGGCGCCATGATGATTCCAATTCTCTTTATAATAAGCAATTTATATTGCTTATTATATATTAACCCATTTAAGCATTCAATGAAATTAATTGTATTCATACGGCGATGCAGATCAGCGCGAATGCTCTATTGCTCTTTACTGCATGAGAACACCATTATGCTGCGTGTGTGACAATGCAGAGGACTGCAATGCAAGACTTTTTACCCCACACACCACGCGTACCTTGTTGTGGGACAGGAATTTGGCCCCCAGTCCCAGGAACTGTGGCCTTGGTTTCTCGTACTCCTCCAAGCCCTGTGCGCCATCCTCCAGCACCTTGCCCACGTCGGCTATACCCAACCACCCAGCAACCTGTGCGCAATACACACATACATACATACACCGGCCTGGCTTGCACTTGCGGGGTAGTTTTCGAATGCGCTAGGGTGGTGTGTGTGTGTGTGAATGAGCGCTTGTGGTGGGACGTGCGGGGAGTGGCGGGGGCCAGGGTGTGATGAAATCTTATGGGGTGGGGCAGGTTAGGTGAGTGCCATAGGCTGGGCTGTGTGTTGTAGGTCACGCTGTGTAGTCTATGGCAAGTCGCCTGGCCACCACCCACCACCACCACCACCACCACCAAGGTAACTTGCTGTTTCAGGGTGAGTGGACTAACAGGGTGTTTCAATACAAAGGTGTGAAAGACCAACGTGATGCTGTTGCTGTGAAAGCAGTGGCGAGTCCCAGTGGGTGCAACTGGCGGCAGGGGCTGAGTGAAGCTCAGTACATGCAGGTGCATGCATATATGCAGTTTGTGGGAGGATTTGAGGTGCTACGCTAGACGTGGATCCCAAAAAACAGTGTAGTACTGACCCTTACTAGCATAACCCATAGCCCAATTGGGTGCATGCGTGCAACTATGCATGCAAGCACCGCCATTGTGGACCATCTGCAGTCCCCTATACTAGTGCTAGTTACTCACCAGATCCAAAGCCTGGTTTGAATGCACAATTTCATCTCCGTCATCGTTTCTTCCCCGACCCATAGCCCCAGCGTTGGCCATGGCATGCGGTGGCGGGCATTGGCGAGACGACGTGGCGAGTTTTGTCACCAAGGATCGGAGGGTTGCAGTGATAGGAAGGAAGCCACGTATACAAGAATATCGCGTGTATTGAACAAGGATGGCTGAAAGATACAGGTGATTGCGTATGCGTTTTGAAAACGTATGTCCAAGCCTGGACTACAAGTAGACGCGAACTTCTGCGGGTCTAGACTTCCACGCCTGTCTACAAAGTGGCAACTGCAGTGCCTTGGAACAAACCACTAGAACCCAACAGCTAATTCGGTGGCTGCAGTGTTGTTACAGTGTTGCTTCAAGTAGCCAGTTCAAAGCTTACTCGCTTGGCCACATCTCGCGGCATCTCGATTGACCTCTTTCCTCTCGTCCTATACACGTATTCCACTGCCACAGTACGCACTTGCTCAAGTATACGCAAAGGGAGCTGCATAAAGGAAGGCACTTGACCACCGACGGCTTGTCGTATCCAAAAGAGCAAGGTGGGATCTGCGCCTCCATATGCATGCATGGGCGGCTCTGAAACACGCATACACCTCCTGGTACCAAATACACACGAATTAATCAATTGAATTGGCAGGATACACATACGTGTGCTTGGTTTGTGCACGCCTGTTTGCTTGCCTGCTGCACCCACCTTGAACATCCCCTTGTGGCTCACATGATTAGCAGCCAGCAGTAGGGACGATGAGGGCAGTCATTCTTAAGGGCTTTGGGCCTCCTTCTGTGCTTGAACTGATGCACAACCAGCGCATACCCGTGCGTGGCAACGGGGAGGTGCTGGTCAAGGTGCATGCCACCTCGGTCAACCCCATAGACTTCAAGACCCGCAAGGGGGAGGTGCCAAGGTTCCTGGTTGCCAGCAGAAAGGTGGGTATCGGCAACTCGAGTAGTTGAAACAGGTCTTGCATGCCCGCCGTCAAGAAATCTTTTTGCCTACCCCGCTCAGCTCTGAAACCGTGAGTGCATTACTGCCACCTGTCAGGCGTCTTGCACGCACACACGTGGCAGTTCAAGTATACGCATGTGTAGTCCTGTAGCATGGCGGTGGTGTGCTAGGTATGTTGGCATGAATTAATCACAGTTGGACGTTGGGGCAGGTTCTGGGCTGTGGCAGCATTGACCAACCCTAAACCCTAAATCCTATTTTTGTGTGGCACAGGTGCTGGGCGGGGATGTGGCAGGAGTGGTGGAGAAAAGCTACCCAGGCAGCAAGGTAAACCAGGAAGGGATGCGGAGGTCATATGCCACATATTGGCCCCCCATCGTCAGGGGTCTGCATAACCTGTATTCCTTTGTAGAATGACACCTGGTGAAAGTTCATTTGCCCAAAAGAGTCAAGTGGATGACCCGCTGCCCTACTCCTCCCATCGCCTGGTGCATCTCTCCCTTGGTGCCAAAAATTTATCCTTTCTCATCTGGCCCCTTCCAGCCTGGATTTCCCTCCAAATAATATAATTTCTTTGCTCCCCTGGCGCAGTACTCCCCCGGCGACAGGGTATTCGCGCTCACCCCCTACTTCAGCTTCACCTACGAGCAGGGCACCTACGCAGAGTACGTGGTGGTGAAGGAGGAGCACCTGGCGCACATACCCCAGGGGGTCAGCTTTGAGCAGGCGGGGGGGGTGCCGCTGGTGGCACTCACGGCATGGCAGGTGGGTGGGGGTGGAACCCTAGGGTTTTTAGATAAATAACCTTGGCTAGGGACCCTAAAACCTAGGCGGGGGTATGCCGCTGGTGACGGTCACGGCATGACAGGTGGGGTGGGGCTGATACCCTGAAAACCCTAGGCTGGGGCCGTGGAACCCTAGCAAATGTGTGTCCGCATGCACCTATCCTCCCTGCCCTCCCTGCGACATTCCCCCTGTGGGATGTGGTGCGACAGGCGAGCACACTTGAAATGGGTGTTTTGAATGGCACCACCCTTGTCAAGGGTCTACTACATATGAATTGCCTCCCGTGCCTGCAGGCATTGGAGGCAGCTCGGGTGGGCCCCACCAGCCGCGTGCTGGTCCATGCGGGGGCGGGCGGTGTGGGGTGCATGGCCATACAGCTGGCCAAGGCACGTGGGGCGCATGTGACCACCACCTGTGGACCCAAGAATGTGGATTTTGTCACAAAGGTAATAATCACGAGGACTAACTGTCACAATCATAGTTGGCTAGTTACTTGGTTACTTAGTTACATGCATTCCAGCAATACAGCCAGTTACTTAGTTACTTATTTGATGCATTCCAGCAATACAGCCAGTTACTTAGTTACTTAGTTACATGCATTCCAGCAATACAGCCAGTTACTTAGTTACTTAGTTACATGCATTCCAGCGATACAGCCAGATTAGCAAGTCACAATCATGATTGGCTTGAACATGGCCAGGGACCCTGGGTTGGCCATACCCTCCAATGCTGTGAACCCCCTTTCCACAGGAACTGGGTGCTGATGCAGTGGTTGACTACACCCGCCAGGATTTGGTGCAGGAGCACAGAGCCACACCCTTTGATGCGGTCATCGACACAATTGGAGGTGCGTATTTAATTATGTGGTTTGCTTTTACACAATCGGGCATACACGTGATGACTTGGTGAACCAGCGGGGCCACCCGTGCCCTTTTTGCACCACTCCCTCAACACTGTGGTAGGACTGTTGCTTGCTTGCCAGTGTCCCTGATTTGTGTTGTCATTAGTCATCCTGATAGCTGGATTTGAGGACAAACCCTAAACCCTAAACCTCTGGGGAAGATCATTTCGACAAATGGCATGCATCTGCACACCATCAGCGCATCACATAAGCTACATCGGGTGCAGAACACGTACCCACATGCTACCATAAACCCTATATCCTAAAACAAAACCCTAATCCCAACAGCGCAGCCCTATCAGTGCCGTGTGCTGACGTGGCGCTTGCTGGTTGGCTGTGCAGGCGACACTGAGGTGGCTAGCCTCAAGGTGATCAAGCGCAGGGGGCACTACATCAACATACTCAACTCGGGGTGGCAGGCCAAGTATGGGAATAACCTGGGGGGGCTTGCGCTGCTGTTCCACTGGATGCTGGGGTAAGAGCAGGGTTTGTGGGTGGGTGGGTGGGTACAAGCGGTTGCCTCGATGTCCTGTAGGGTGGTAGGGTACAAGAAGGGTTGTGAGTGCTTGGGAGCCTTAAGGGTATGTGTAGGCTTTGTGGGTCCTGGGTAGAGGTTTGTGGTTGCATGTGGTGTCCTGCGGGTGGTGTCAAGTTGCAATGGTCCAATGATGTCAGTCATGTGAAATTGCCATTATTTTAAACCAAAACAATGGTGCACATAAAACACTTGTTCAGTTGGTTCACTTGGATTGCTCATCGGAGGCACACCATGATGTGGTGACCCTAGGGTATTTGGTGCCAGTGCAGGGTGGTTTCATGGGCCTCCATCCCCTCCTTCACACCATATGTCGTGTTGATAATGAAAGTGTTTTATATTCTTGTTGTTGCCAGTGCAGGGTAGTAAAAGGCTTCCTGCGCCTGGGTCCGCACTACACTTTGCTCTTCGTGCAGCCCAGTGGGAAGGACCTCAAAAATGTTGCAGATTTGATGAGCCAGGGGGTGGTCAAGCCCGTGGTGGACAGGGTGCTGCCGCTGGAGCAAGTACAGTGCGTGCCAAACCCTACTGCAAACCCTAAACCCTTAATCCTTAACCCTGGACCTATGCTACGAGCATTCAGTGGCCCAGGATCGCGGTGTGTTAATGCATGCATGCAGTCCCTGGGGTCGGCCCTAGCTATGGTTTGGGATGTAGGGTTCGCTTTCCTCTCCCTTAATTTCTGCCTTCTGCAGCCTGTGGGGACCCATCCCTTTGTCTCTACTAGACTGCTTGTTCATGCAGTGCAGGGCATTGGCCCCTCGGACCGGCATGCAATTCATTCGTTCAGATAACCCAAATGTTGCCCACTGTTTCACAGCAAATGTCCTGGGTGAATGTTTTCTGAGCTGTGCTGTGGTCAGCTACCAGTTCAATGGTATCACACTTACCATGCGGGGCCCCCATGTGTGCGCAGAGAGGCCCACGCCTACCTGGAGCAAGGCCACGCAAGGGGGAAGGTCATACTCAAAGTGTGCTAGGGGAAGCTGAAGAGGGAGTGGCATGGGGTTGAGGGCAGGGCGCAGGTGATAGCTGTAATCTTCAATCCAGGCCATAAACCCGTGCAAACGACCTGCTGTGATTGGCTACGTCCCACCACCCACCCCGGCATGTGTAGCACAAAACCCTGCTCAGGGTTGTTGGCTGAGGAAGTGTCACGGCGATAGAGACCCCCATTAAAGTGCAGTTGAAATGCTGGTCCCAGACCGTGGAGTTGGAACCCACAATGTTGGAGGGCTTGAGTTGCTTTTTTCTATTGTGCGCTTGGCAAGTAGCGACTTAGGGCCGCAGGCCGTGCCTATTTGCTGTGCTGCCACTGAGTGTGGGTGTTAATCAGGGCTTTGTGGTGGGTGGGTGAGGGGCTATGCATCTATGATATTGAGGGTGCTGTGAAAATAAGAACAGATGCTTTGCAACTGTCTTACAACTTTACTCCTTTTGGTTCCATTTTCGTTTCCTTTCCTTTCCCTTTGCTACCAGCTATTGCGCGGCATTGCACCATGCCCACATGGGGTGCGGGACCTCTCAGAGAGTCTACACTGTTGCAGTCCCTAGCAGGTGTGTTGTTGTGACAGTACCAATTGAAAGCTCAGTGTAAGCTGGCATGTTCTAGCACCCATGCACGTTTGGGGAAAACAGTATGCGGTTATCACTTCCGTGTTGGAACATTGGCGCACCATGCATGCATGCCATCCACAAGTCCACGACCAAGCTAAAAGTGGAATTGGAAAGGAGGATGTATCAGTGCGTGTGGAGCTTTAGCAAAAAAGACCTGTCAATATTTTGTTACCCTTGGTGGCAAAGACAAGCAAAAGAGTGAAGCAGAATCCAAAAAATGGTCGATTTTCCAAAAAAAGAGCAAAAAGAACGAAAGGGATGACGCAGGACAGACTCGATCCTATTCATTATTGAGCCCGGATTTTCGTCCTCTGCTGTGATTGCCAACCCTGATGCTATGTCAGCGAATTATTGCTGTCTATATACCCGCGCGGTTGTAAGCGAGTTGTATAGCCAACCGACCGAAAACAACGAACGGCGTTGCATGCATATTGCCAAAGCACTGCATGCATGCTAACCTAACATATAACATGGGCACAGCACCAACCGTCGCAAGCATGTTGACGACATGACAAGCTCACAGTTCGTTACCAGCATTTCACACACCACCAGCTGGCGCAGGTCCTCGTTGTTGCACCCTTTGCTACCCCCTTTGCTGCACCCCCCCATCAAGGTGACACAGCGGGAGCAGGTAGCCAGTGCCAACTACCGAGCAAGGTCTCTAAGGGGTGTCAAACCCAGCTCCAAACGGGTACAGCTCGGTTTGGGAAGCAGGTTTCAAGGCACCGGGCAGCGGATCCTCGTCTCGTGTGCAGCACCAGGGCCTGGCCTTGTGGGGAGTGGGCAGGACGTGCTTGTGTCAACGCAGTGGCTAGCAGACAACCTCAAGGTGTGCTCACAAACCCTTAGCAGACAACCTCGAGGTGTGCTCACACACCCTAAGCAGACAACCTCAAGGGTTTACAGTCTGTATTCCGGATACCAAGACTAGCCCCGTGACTGGCCTGGCTCTGTGGTGGGACTAGTAGCGCCTACTTGCAGGATGGGCTTAAAAGGGTCTAGCAATGGTTTTGGGTGTGTACCAAGAGGGCAAATTTCCTGTACTAGGTAGGGGTGCTTTGATTCAGTGTTGAGTCCACCTCCACTGGTGTTGCATGCAGGATGTGTCCATCGTCGATGTGCGGGGCAGGGTCGACACAGCGCTTGTTGCGCCAGGGGTGGAAAAGAGCACCTACACAGATGGGTATGACGACTACCTGGCGGGGCACATACCAGGTGGGCATACTGCATATACTGCGTGCTTGAACCCTAGGTAAGGGTTCCATCCTGCCCTGGTGACGTGTGTCTGCTTCCCTGTTTGCCAGCATTGGTTGGTCCAGTAGTCAGCAGCTGTTGGCAGAGCAATGACCACTTGGGCCTGACCTGAAGTCCAGCTTGGGAACAATCATTTATCTCATATTACATCTTTTGTGGGGTGGTTGTAACCCGTGTTTGATTGGGAGCAGGTGCGTCATTTGTGTCCTGGATAAAAGATGGGATCGATTTGGATGATCCAGTGCCTGTGCAGCTCCAACTGGTCAGCGATGTGTTTGCCGCTGAAATGGAGGGCAAAGGGGTGGGAACTGATCGGCCAGTGGTGGTGCGTACCTGGAGGAACCTGCACAAATCGGGCCGTGCCAACCTGAATGCACATTTTTTGTCATGCGAGTACCAGTTATATATTTCCAGGCTTGTAGAAAATCATTACTGTATCTGCATGGGAGGAATGATTGCTCCCCTTCTCCCCCCACCCCCCTTTCACCAACAAAGTGCAACCATTGTTTCCCCAAAATAATTTGAAATTGATATGCATGCGTGTCCAGCACACACAGGGGCGGAAATGGATGGTCAAAGACCGGGGTGCATGTGCAGGTTTATGACAGTGGGGATGGCATGCTGGCCGCCCGGCTGTGGTGGTGCCTGCAGTACCATGGCCACCCCACACCCCTGATCTTAGAGGGGGGCTGGCGCAAATGGGAGAGCGAGGGGAGGCCCAGTCAGCTGTACGAACCCTGCCCTCTCAAGGTACCTCCTGAAGCTAATAGCTACCTTGGTGTCTGAACCCTAAACCCTACACCTTAATTCTATTCTGCCCTCCTGTACGAACCCTGCCCACTCAAGGTACCTCCTGAAGCAGTATTAGCTGCCTGCCTACATGCGGGTCTGCCTGTTATCTGGCTGTAATAACATAGTGATTGTCACTTGCTAATGCTATGACGCAGTTCTGAAGCCCTGCAATTACGAAGAACAGTTCAGCTGTGCTGCATGTGGGCTGAAAGTTCATGGATGTATGGAGTGATGCGTTTTTGCACCCCATTCTACAGTTGGAATTTAGAAGCCAATGTTGGGGCAATCAGGGCATGACGGGATAGCAGCAGTGCGTGAGGTAAACGCTCTCTTGTAGCAAATGAATCGGAATGGTTTTGCAGGTGTATGCTGAGTTCTTTGGCCAGCCGCGCCCTGACATACGCGTGACAGCCCAAGATATCTTGCAGGGACTCTCGAATCAGGGCAGTGGGGTGGAACTTGTGCTGCTTGATGCTCGATCAGCAGATCAGTACAGCGGACAGGTGACATGGAAAACCCCCACCTGCATTCTGTACGGCTGTTCGCAAGGCCTTGCTGACGCCTGGCTGGTATCAACAATTATTTAACAATGCAGCCCTTGGATTCATTCTGGCAGTTTCTCTGGCACTTTGTGGATTTGGTGTAAGCTCGGCAAGAGAGGCTTTATTTCATCCCTTGTCCTTGTAAACTGTTTATGAATAGGGTTCTTTGATATGCATTACCGTCATGCATTAAAAAGAATACATTTTTTTTCCAGCTATGCCCTGTACCATGTGACAAAGATGATACACACATGGGCAGGAATCATGATGTATTCTGTGGGCACACAAGGCAATAAGCCGATGACGGCTGGGAATGCCTTTTGTTTGTTTGTATTCTCTGTGCAGGAGACGTGTGCCGCCACTGCACCTACTTGACACCCTAGTCTGTTGCAACTGCATTCATGGTCCAACGCCCGATTGTATTTCTACAGGTTAAGCGAGCGGCGCGTGGCGGGCGCATCCCCACTGCCGCGAGCCTGCCGCGGAAAACCCTACTGGACCCTACCACAGGCCACCTGCTACCCTTGGACCAGCTGCGGGCAGCACTTGAGGGTGCGGGGGTCGATTTCAGTGGCAGCAAGCAGCAGCGGGTGATATCATATTGCAACGGGGGCGTGGCGTCGTGCACACTGGCGCTGGCGATGCACCGCTTGGGGGTGTCAAACTGGGCCAGCTACGACGGCAGTTGGAACGAGTGGGGCAACAGGGAGGAGCTGCGGGTGGAGACATGAGATTGCAATAGTTAGGTGTAGAGCAGAGCAGCCTGATGTATGGCGTATAAATTTCTCTCCACTAAGGCAGACATAATTTGTTGCTGACTTTAATTCTTTTGTATTTGTTTTTTATATTTGTTATTTGTGAGGATGCATGCACATGACCCACGTTGAGCAGCGGATAAAGCTGCTGCCGTCACGAATACCCTAGCGATAACTTCTTGACTCTTTTTAGACACGAACAAGATCGGAGCAAGGTGCAGGCAACTCTGAATGTACACTTTGTCGTCTTTTTGAACGTTGAGAGTCAGAAGCATTGAGCAAATCTGGCAATCAGCACACAGTAGCAAGAGAGCGAGACCTGTAGAAAGGAGCTGCCTGGAACGGTACTCCTTCAGCAAACGGACGGAGTAACCCACAAGTAAGCGGTATGCATGCATATATGCATGCATCTGCACTGCACTGGGGAGCCACACCACCGTCACGCTCGTTGGCTGTAGGAATGAGTGTTATGAATAACACCTTTCATACACGCATTGTCCCATGAAACAGCTAACCTGATGCAAGAATTCTGCCACTCATCCCAGTGAAAGCCATTTTCCACCCTGTAGGATATCACTGCAATGGCAAAGCGTTTGTCGCAGCGTCCTTTGGACAGGCTGTTTGTGGTGTTCCTGGCCACCCACATCCCCATCACAGCGCTGGTGGACTCACAAGCAGGTGAGCTACACCGATTTGAACCACATGGTGCACATCCCTTGCAACGAGCACCAATGCACATTTCCTCAGCGCCATGGAGTACTGTGAACCTCCTTCAGGCTTGCTTATTTGCACGAACAACTCACACTGTAGGTTAGCACCAGCCACCCTCTTAGTTGAGTGTCTTCCTGCCTGCAGTGCTCCCTCGCAGCTGGTACCCACAGGCAGCCTTGGACATGGGTGACTGGTACCTGGACACCTACAAAGACCCACTGGTACGCAACCTGACGCAAGGCAACTCTAGGGCCTGCACAATACCGCAAGCACCACCTCAATTCAACTTTTGCTCCATGCACGTGCGTGCCTGTACCCAAGTTCCGTTCATCAGTGTGCACCTATGGCTGTTGATAGCAATTTTAAGGCACCCCAACACAGCCTTCACTTATCGACCTAACAATGCTGACGCCCCGATTCCCAACATCAAAGCAGCCCCGGTGTCCCTGACCTGCCCTTGCACCTGCTGCAGATGACCGAAAAGCCGCTGTGGTTTGTCGCCCTGGTGTGGACCGAGATCCTGCTCCAGCTGCCCTTCTTCTTCGTCGCCACCTACGCCTTTGTGGCCGGCAAGAACTGGATCCGGGTCCCCGCCCTGTGCTACGGCAGCTTTGTGGTCTCCACTATGGTGCCGATCCTGGCCGAGCTGTGGTTTGCCAAGGGGGAGGGCGTGGATAACCGGGCCCTGTTTGGGTTCTACTTGCCCTACCTGGTGGTCCCGCTGGCGATTGTGTTCCGGATGGGGCTGAGCGAGAAGCCCTTTGGGGGGGATGGGAAGCCAGGCAGCAAACAGGAGTGAAGATGGTTGGTAATGTGTAGCAGGAGTAGACAATTGCGATGTTGGTACAGTGAAAGTAACTGGTTATGTTGGTGCCATGGTAGTGCATCGTGTGGCGTTGGCCGGAGGGCACGCCAATTTGTGACATATAGTAGGTGGACACATTAATGTAGGCATTCATGATGTGATGCAAGGTGTCTTTTGCATGGCGTAGGGTAGAGGCCACTTTGAGCCCTGCTGGGCACTGATGCGAACCAGTTGGGCTTTGCATTTCTCAAACTTAACGTCCATGGCAGGTTTTTGGCTGCACCACATTGACCCAATGACATTGCGCGTTTGCATTCAAGAATTCTTCCAATGAAGTTTTTTATGAAGCGGGCGGCATGGTGCGCCAGCATGGCATAAGTTGAGTTGCTGCAAGGCTACAGGCTGTGTGCAGTGACAGTGCTGTTTATCCAAGCAAGCTGAGTTTCGTGGATTGTAGTGGCATGTGTTGCACTGGTTGAACCATCATAACGTGATGTTATCATCAATCACAATTGCACGCGAAAATATATCTTGCGAGTACCAATTGTTACACTTCTTGGAGATATTGATAATTATCAGCGATTGTTTTATACACTTCTTGAAGATAACAGCGTCACATATGTGACAATAAATAATATGGCATGACACACACAACATCTCTAAATAAGTTAATAAATACAGAGTCAATATATATTCACACTTGCTCAAATTGCCAACTGCGTTTCAAGCGTCTGGCCACAATTTGGCCTCAGAGACTGCACATTCACTCCAGCTGCACGGTTCTAGGACCTACTGTCACGATGAGGATTGCCATGGCTTACGGCGCTGTGCGGCAGCAGGAGGTGTCAATCCCAAACAGCCTGCTCTGGGCATCAGCCCCCTGGGGGTCTGGTGTAGCCAGGGAGCGGGTGGTGTCAAAGGCGGCCATCTGGTCCGGTGCGGGGCAGCCGCACACCTGGGGGCAGTACTGGGTGACGGTGCGGGTAGAGGGGTCCACTTGGCGGAGGGCAGCGGAGTTGCAGCGCCCGGCAGCAGCCTGCGCAACAACGTGACCAGGGTGAGTGGATTGGTTGAGGGCAACGCAGTGGTGGCTCCATCATTGTGTGATAATCAGTGCACACAATATAAGGGGCAACGGGATATGCACATTCTGCTGGCATGCAGACACAGGTGATGCTGAGATACACCTCTCCTTGATAATAATGCAATGCGCACATGCATCCCTTCATGACCCTAGCAGGGTATCTAGTACAACACATGTGCATGTAGCACGCACCATCTGCTGGCAGTTCATTGGGCGGCACCACCCCCAGCTGGCTGCATTGCACTGTGGGTACTGGCCGTTGGCCAGCACGCAGCGCCAGGGGTTGGAGGGAGTGGCGTCAACGAAGGAGGACGCGCCGCCGTTGAATGCGTAGGAGAAGGCCTGTGCAGGGCAAAGGGAGTGCATGTTATGGTGCTGCATAGAAGGGTTGCTAGGAGGGTGAGGAGTGGGTGCGCCATGGCGCTGCACTAGCGCTGTGTGATACTGGGTGGGTGCTACTTTGGGAAATGATAAAGGAAATAGATTGCGCTGAAGTTTGTAAGAGTGCTTGTCATATGTCTCACGACCACATGGAAACCCTAATGTAGGGTATGTATATGCGCTTGCATCGTGCAGTAATACATGAATGTCCAGGGTCCAGGTTTTAGGGTTTAGGGTTTAGGGTACGCATATGCACATGGCTCACCTGCACTGTGAAGCGATAGGTGACCCCGTTCTGCAGCTGGTTGATGTCCACGCAACCCCCCTTGCTGGTCTGCTGCTGGGGCATCATGAACCCCCTGTTGTCGCTCAGCACTATCGCGCTCACCCTGTACTCGGACACACATGCATCATTGGCCACCCCGTCCCAGCAAATCCTGACTGAGCTGTCGCTGGGTGTGGCGCGCAGGCTGGTGGGTGCGCCTGGGGCCACCAGGGGGTCGCACACGTCGGTGGGGGTGCCCAGGGCTACGGATGCGCCGCCACCGTTGTACTTGGATGATAAAGCCTGCAGGGAGGGGTTGCAGGGCTGTCAGGTGATGGTGGTCATGTCATGTGCACCAAGGTGTGCTGTGAGAGGGTTTCAAACAGCATGGTGCTTGCAGTGCATTGGTGGGGTTGTAGCCAGATCCCCTGCCAAGCATTAATATAACACGAGCCATGGTTGACAGATACCAAACACTGCATGCCATTGCTAGACTTGACCATGCACATGCATCATGCGAGCCCCTACAAACCCTCCTGGATGGCAAACCCTACACAGAACCCTAACCAAAAACCCTCCACCACATCCCTGCCAGCTCCTCACCTGCACTGTGATCTTGTACTGCACCCCGTTGGTGAGGCCATTGATGGTGACGTTAAAGGCGGGGGTGTTGAGCTGCATGCCGCCGAAGAAGAAGCGCTGGTTGTTGTCGGCGAGCTCAACCTGCAGGGGGAGGGGTTATCAATCATCCCATGTGCCGGGTGTGATTGGCAGCTTGACATGAACAGCATACATAGCGGGTCACTGAGAGAACCCACGCCAATGCGGATTGGTGCGTTGCATCACACGCACTGCACTGCAGTATGCTGCCAAGGAGGGGCCTGTATTGCGTGCACCCCATTTTCCAGCAATTAAAATAATTTGATGAACTTCCCCCCATGTTGCACCACAGGCATGACATGGCACATAGTTGCATGCATGTGCTGGCCACCCACCTTGACCCTGTACTGGTCCACGCATGCGGCATTGGAGGGCGGGTTCCACCACACACGCAGCTTGTTGTTCAGCGGCTGGATGCGCATGCCAGAGGGCGCTGCAGGCTGCAGGTCAGCGCACCCCACATTGCCCACAAACCGAATCTCCTGGGCGATTGCACCCCCACAGGCCAGGGCCAGGAGGAGCAGGGTGGCTGTGAGTGCGCCACGCGGCATGCGCATGCGGGCCATGGTGTTTGCCCCGAGGTGGGACCCTTGGGTTTGAGACCTAATGACTTGCAGTGTTAATTGGGTGCGCTGGTGATGTGACTGTAGCAGTTGGGCGTGCATATATACACGTTCAAGGGACAGTGGAAGTGCTCAAAACGTTCTTGAGGAGGTTGTTGAGTTTGTTGTCTGAGAGCCGATGCTTGCTGGCTTATATACAGTGGGCACCAACTGCAAATTTAAATGCAACCTCGTCAGGCAGTGGGCACTGCTCTGCACCGGGAGTCTCTACAACACCATTCGAGGCTAGTCGGTCGACACTGCCACAGTCGCCAAAGGTGGGCAAAGCGCTTGGGGCTTGGGCAACGCTATCGAAAGACTGTGCCGCTGCCGCTGAGCGACGATGGTGCGCCGCGCCCACTGTATGCCGCGGCCGCGGGAATTCGACGCCCCGACGCGCCCGGAGCGCCCGGAGCGCCCGCCGCCCGTCTGCAGGCACCACCTCGTCGTCGCTTGTCAGCAGTACAGTAACCAGAGCTGTTGTTTTCTTCCCTCTATGTGATTTCTATGCAGTTAAAAGCTGCTCATAGCCGTGGCTAGCTGCTGCAGCAGCGCCATGTTTGTGTACAAAAAAACAGCTGGGATTGGCATGGCGCATTGCATTGCAATGCATTGCTCGCGGCTGCCGTACTGGCGTGTTCACTGTAGTTCTGCAAGGACTCCCCAATCTATACCACCATGTATCGGACCCGGTACGCAAGTCTTGTATAAGCCACGGCGTGAAATTGACCAAATCGTAGAGCCTCCCCCTTAGGTTGATACAAGAGCAATTGGGCAGCTGTCCGTTGGTTTCAAATTTGGATAGAACATGCTATGACGCACGGAGCGGCAGCGTGCCACATCCCCTCCCCCGGGGTGTTTCTCTCCCTGCATGCAGTGCAGCAATCAGGCAGACAATAACACGGAACAAGTGCCAGTGGGCTGGATTGGCCGGTCTGGAGACGGCCCCAACATACTGTTACATATGTGAAAAACACTTGTCAATGAGAGCTTTTGGGGGAATTTCAATGCACGTGGTACATTTCTTGCCCCTTTGTTGCACTTGTATACTGAGTAAGGCTCATGCCAGCAACTCCAGAATACCCTAATCAAAGTGCCCTCCATGTCACATGCTACCTAACTGAACGCTACTGTAGGTTGCCACCTGAAAAAACCCAATATTTGAGAACTGTTATGATGAAAATGCTGCGCAAGCGCATGCTATCATAGTGATGCATGTGCATCCCTGTTGCACCCCTGGTCCAGCAACATGCGCCTGCCATGTTGCAATACCAGTATGGAAACTGTCGCGGCCCTCACGTCTCTCTCACTCTGCGCACACGCTCTATCTTGCTCCTCGAACAAAGCAGCCAAAGGCAGCCCTTGGGCTAAAGACAGCACACCAGTCATCCCACCCAAGCGAGGCGTGCCAATGCCGTGCCTGCCCATATGCCCCCCATGACCTCCCCGCTATGCTGCGTTCCTTTGTCATGTCCCTTGCTGCACCCTCATTACCCCAGCGCAGACCCAATGTGCCCCTTGCTGCGCGCTCAATACCCCAGGGCAGCCGCATCGCCTGCCTTGCTGCACCCACATTATCTCAGCCCATTGGCCATGTCTGCCATTGCTGCGCCATTGTGTACGCTGTAAGCAGCCACAACCGCCTGCCTTGCAGCTGAGCGTGGGTGGTTACCCTATGGTAGCTGCAAGGTGTGAGCTGCTGCAGTCCATTTACCCTAGGGTGGCCACAATGTCTGCCTTGAGTTTGGGTATCTGGCGCTTGTACTCATCAGCACACTTGCCCACGCAGTCTGCCAGCCGGGCCTGCACACAAAAGGGTGCACCATCAGCATTGTACATCAGACCACAGTGCGCACCAGCATTTTGCATCAAACCACAGCAGCTGTACCACTATCATGGCCAAGTGGTGTGCAGCAGATTAGTGCCAGGTCCCACACAGGAAACTCCCAACAGTGGAGAAGTCCCTACACCCTCTGATGCAACGCCCAGCACAATCCCTAATGTCCCCAGTGAAAGGACCTTCTAACCCTCCCATCCCCTCACCTGTGCCTTCGCAATATCCCCCTCGCTGGGCTTCACCGGTAAGCCCTCCTGCGCGGTGTCCTGGCACCGGCTCACGCACCGCTGCAGCCGTTCCTGTGGCACAGGAGGGTGGGGGGGTCAGGGTGCAGGGTTCTCGGTGTAGGGTTCTGGGCGTACATTTTTGGGTTCAGGGTGTATACTCTATAGGGTTTTGGGTTGCTGCAGCGGATGCAGCCCTGCAGCCAATCGTGCGGCACATGATGGCTTGGGCCCTAACTAGGATTTTAGGTCTCTGGATCCTAGGTAGGGTTTAGGGTTTGGGGGATGGCAGCGGTGCACAGACAGCTCCTATCACACAGCAGAGCAGGGAATATGGTTTGCTGGCTGTCCTGCAACGGTGCGATCGCCCGCACCATGGTCATCTACCCAAGCAGCAGGCATTTGTTGATTTGACTGATGGAAAGCATGTCCCTAGCAGCCCAATGTACCTCACAGCCTACTCTGTACCTGGAATTGCTTGATGTAGGCATTGGTTGTCGACTGCGCCGCCTGCACCGGGTGCTCACATCCACGTATGCTGCACACACAGGGCGGAGATGTAAGTGATCGCCCCAGCATGCATGAATTCCACATTTGCTCCATCCTGCAACATGTCCCCAAGTCCCGCATGCATGATGGGGATGCATGGGCACTGTAGGGGTGGGTCGACAGCGCATGTCGCTGTGCAAAGTGGGGCTGAAAGTCCTTGCCGCCATCCAAAATGCATGCGCGGCTTGCACTACAGTATCGCCTGGTACCTTCTGGCTATAAGCAGTGAGCGCAGGCTGAACATAGGGCCAACGCCAGCTCCTGACAGCAGGCGAGTAGCGTGCATATAGGTCATACTGCCCAGGCGCCACCAAGTACACCGCATGCGCTACAACTTTCACAGCTGCCATCCCATCCCCCACCACCGCCCCACTTAGCCCCTTGGTTCGTGCGAGGCAGTTGACATCACCAGCGTTGACCACCACCAACCGCCGCAGCAATCCCGCACGCAGATCCCAACCCCTTCCCCTACACCCCAACCACTCCTACGCCTGCCTCGGGACCCGGCGGGGTCACAGCCCGTTGCCCAGCACAGGAACCCTAAACCCTGAAACCCTGAACCCCAACCACACACGGTCCATCCCCACACGCACCACTCCTCTGGCTGCCACTGGTCGTGCACGGAGTCACAGCATTTGCGCTGCACAGGAATACTAAACCTTATGCGCTAAACCCTAATCGTCCCTGCCTGGCCCCATGCACCACTCCTCCAGCTGCCCCTGGTCCCGGCTGAGCTGTACAGGAACCCTAAACTTGTGCTGCACAGGAACCCTTAACTCTGAAACCCTACACCCTAACCACCCCTGCTCCCCCCCACACACGCACCACTCCTCCAGTTGCCCCTGGTCCTTCGCTGAGTCGCAGCACTTTGCGCTGCACAGGAACCCCTCCTTCTGTCGTTTCCTGAAGTGGCTGCGGTCAAGGTCCGACACTAGCTGGCCCAAGGCCTGCAAGGGGGGGGCGCAGAGGGTGGTGGGTGGGTAGTGATGGGGGTGGGTTGGTGGGTAGTGACGAGTAGTGGGTAGTGATGGGGGTGGGTTGGTGGTGGTGGGGGTGTTGGGCCGTGGGTGGGTGTTAGGGCTGTGGAGGGAGCAACCATGGGGGGTTTGACATCTGTGCGCCAGGTGCTGAAGGCTGGTAAGCAGGAGGAACCACCCCCGCGGCTGTGCTTTAGCGAGTGCCACCCAAGGGCTGCTGCCCCCCTTGAGGCTTGGCACAGACGCCTTGCAATACTCTAGCGTGCGGTGGCCACGCCTGGACCTTCCGGACCAGGGTGGTGTGTCCGGTGTGCTCATGCAGGCCAAGTGTTGGTGCATGCAGGTGGCGCATGCAGGTGGCGCATGCTACAATGCATGCATATATGCGCAGTGACGTCACCCCCAGCGTGGTTCCCCTCCAGTCACAATTCCACCAAGCTGATGCAACCAAAAAAGCCCGGGCTCACCTGCCGTAGTTGTTCTGCCTTCTGTTCTGCCGCCATTGTTGCAGTACAGCTACCTGGGTCTAGCTGGTTAGCTAGTGCTTCAAGGTCCTGCTGTAGTGAACCCACCAGGAACAAAGGCTCAGCCAGCAATTTGTAGCTGAAAAGGAAAAGCATGCCCTGCTTGGTTCGTAACTATGATGAGGTATTAAGGCCAGATACTCAGCAGCCCTACCTAATACGCTACTCCATGCGCGGCCATACGCCGTACACGCCCATACGCCCATACGCCCCTCCACACATACGCCGTACAGTAAATTTCCATCAAAAGCCGCAAACTTACTGGACGGGGTCGCGGGGTCGACCCGGGTCGCGGGGTCGCTGGTTAACAACCCTCATGAGGGTCCGACCCGATTCATCCCCAGTTCCTGTAGGCTGTTTATTGCCCCTTCAAGGGGGAATACTGTTGGAAAAGGTGACCTGGCGGACGGTGGTGGCTGCGGCGAGCGATGAGTGGTTGAGTATGCCGCCGCTGCCACCCATGCGGTGTTCCCATGACAGACAGGCGCGTCGCGATCGCCCCCATGATGGCGGGAACGCCCCATCGACCGACATACAAGCCTTGTCGGAAGCCCTTCCCTTGAAACTTCCGTTTGGACGGTGGAACTGAACGTTCCATAGCCGCGTGCAACGCGGTTTCATAAAGCTTCCAGCAGCCTCAACTTTGTACGCTGTGTTCAACCCATCTCGAGGTGCAACCCGCTGCCCAACTCTTTGCAACTCGGTCGGGAACGCATTTCCAGGTCAATTGCCAGCGGGGCGCCATCGCCAATTCATCCCCACTGCAACTGATTCAGCGTGCTTAGTGTCGACCAGTTTTTGCTAAGGCCCCTCCGAAGTCTTCGCTGCAGGCCCTGAATACCCCGGGGCAGTCCGGCTTGGTTCCAAGCGCAGGGAATCGTGTTACATAGCTGCGAGATCCTGCAAGCGTGCGATCAAGGCACGAGCTGCCTACTCAGCCAGTACCGCTCGTTGCAACTTGGGGAAGGAAGGAGGTATCCTGGGCCTGCTCAAGAGGTAAGGACCGTCTTCTTCTTCCCCATGCTGTTTAGTTTGGGAACTCAATTTGGAGCCTTCGGTCGGTGGCACGCCTCGACTCGAGCTGTGAGCCCGATCAGTTCCAACTGTTGCTTGTAACGACACGTAACGCTGAACCTTGTTATTACCCATAATCAGCTACTCTTATGGTCTGTGAGAGTAGCTGGGTCTGCTATCGCGTTGGTGTTGCCCTTGGAAGCTTGTTGCCCTTCCCCAAGGGGTTGCCTTCGCCTACCTGGAGTGTTCTTTTTGCAGCTGCTCAACCACGGGCCGGTTGCGCAGCTTCCCTGGCCTCCTGCACCCTGCACGATCTGACCTCTGCTTGCCCTTCTGCAGGCTCCAACATGCAGCGCCCGGTCCTCTCGTCAAGGGTGCACTCAGCACCCTGCGTCCAAGGGCAACGAACCCTCTGTAGGCAGCGCCTGGCCCCTGTGGCAACAGCCACCCCCCAACGAGCTAACCCCGCAGCCATAAAGCACTTCACCGGGCTCCACAGCTTGCTGCCCTTCCGATGGAACCACAACCAGATCCAGCACCAGATCCAGCATCCACCCAGCACCAGCCATTCAGACCAAGCAGCTGCCCCACTGTCAGGCGCCTCGGCACCTGCTGAGGAGCCCACCGGGGAGCAGCAGCTGTTCAACCTGGTAGCGCTGAGCACAGCGGTGGCTTTCATATGCTCTGTGGACAGGGCGGCCATGAGCGTGACGCTGCTGCCCATGTCGCAGCAGTTTGGCTGGGAGGACAGCGTCAAGGGGGCGGTCAGCGGGTAAGCCTGGGCTGCTGTTGCAATATGGCTTACCTGTCGTGTTCATTGGTGGGCACAATGGCCTGACCTGTCGCAGTTTCAACTGCTTCCCTAAGTGTCTCCCTAAGTGCATGACCAGCCAGGGTTTTCCCATCGTTTTTGCAACCCCCTTGGCAGCAAGCGTTGGGCGCTGCAGTACCCGCGTTTCAGCACAGCGTCCACCTCAAGTGCATCACACACAGCATCGTTGACTTAAATGAGTCCCCCGTTTTCCCCTCTGACACCCCCTCCTCCCGCCACAAACCTCAAAAACCCTAGACATCTGACACCCCTCCCCCCCTCCCCGCAGCGCCTTCTTCGCCGGCTACATGCTGACCAACCTGTGCGGCGGCTTCCTGGCCACCCGCTACTCCTCCAAGGCTGTCCTGGGCCTGGGTGTGGTGGTGTGGTCCATCTTCACCATCGCCACCCCCGCAGCAGCAGCCACCGGGTCGCTGTCTGACCTGCTGATGGCGCGCAGCCTGATGGGGGTGGGGGAGGGGGTGACCTACCCCGCCATCCACAACCTGGTGCGCCGGTGGGTGCCGTCACACCAGCGGTCGCAGGCGCTGGGGCTCATCTCCTCAGGTGGGCATTTTTGGGGTGGATGGTGTGGTGGGGTGCATGGGTTGGGTGGAGAGGAGGGGTGTATGGTGGGGTTCATGGTCAGGCAGGTGGTGGGTTTGTATGGTGGAATGCTGAAGGATGGGCAGGGGGCACCATTGGATCATACCTGTGGGTGGTGGATCTCTGAACTGCATGCAGGAGTATGGATGGTGCATGTCTTGCATGTGGCCACTCCAGCCTCCATTGCTAACCCTATTCCACCCCCGCTGCAGGCCACCAAATGGGCACAATCGCATCCTACCTGATCGCTCCTGTGCTCATCCATTTGCTGGACTGGCCAGCTGTGTTTGTCATCTTTGGATCCCTGGGATTCGTGTGGCTCTGCGGCTGGATCCCCATGGTGCGCAACGAGCCCCCGCAGCAGCCGACCCCCCCTCCAGTGCTGGCGCGCCCTAGCCCCCTCACCCCCGCCGCCCCCAGCGCCGCACCCCTCCTCCCCCTGCGCAACAACATCGTCCCCGCATCGGGCCTGGTGTATCGCTACGAGGCGCAGATGCAGCCAATCAACAGCCAGTGGACCAGCGAGGGGCTGTACCGGGAGCACATGCGCGCACAGGCGAGCGCAAGTCGGCGCCACATGGCGGGCCCACGCGCCTCCGCCATCCTCCGGCCTGGCCCCGCCCTCCCGCCGCTGGTGGACGCCGCGCTCGACCGCCTGGCATACGCGCTGAGCCTCCCCGCCAGCTCGGCCCGCGCCGCGGTGCAGGACGGCATGGCGGCATGTGGCGCCGCGGCGTCGGCGGCCCGCGCCAGCGTGCGACGCATCGGCGACATGTTCTCCCCCTCCCGCTCCGGCCAGGGCGCGGCGCTGAAGCTGAGCGACGTGCCGTTCCGGGAGTTTGCGCGCAGCCGCGCCGTGTGGGCCATCCTGTCGGCGCAGACCACCGTCATGATCGGCAGCTGCCTGGCGTTCTCCTGGCTGCCGACCTACTACAACCAGATGTACGGGATTGACATCGAGACCTCGGCCATGCTGACCGTCATCCCCTTTGCGGCCACCATCCTCACCACAAACGCCTCGGGCTGGGCGGCGGACAACCTGATCTCCAGCGGGCTGCTGTCGCGCACCGCCACCCGCAAGCTCATGCAGACTGTAAGCAGCCTGGGCGCCGCTGTGTGCCTGATCGCCCTGGCACAGGTAGGAGTGCTGCCATGACCTTTTCCTTAATGCGTGCACTAACCAAGCGATGCCGCCTGTCTTCACCGCCAATGATTTGCAGTAACCCCCTGTCACTATGCCATGCCACGGCAAGCACACGCAAACCACCTGCCAGTGTCCACAACCCCTGCCTCAGCTTTAGTGCTTGCATTGCCCCTATCCCATATGTATGAGAATTTCGTCATTTAAATGCTGACTGCTAATCGGACTACAATGCTGGGATGCATGTCATCAAATGTTATTCTTATTTAATTTAGTAAATATCTATTGTTATCTAACTCATTAAAAGTTTTGATTCAAAGTTATTAAGTTATTAATATGTATTTTCTGTAAATATTCTAAATTTTTTATTTCTCTGTTTTTTACTCCTTCCCGCCATTGCTGCAGGCCTGCCAAGACGGGACCGACGCCACGCATGCCGCTGCCATCGTCACGGCATGGCTGGCCCTGGCTGGGCTGTCCTCCTCGGGCCACGCCAGCAACCACCAGGACGTGTCATCAAAGTACGCGGGCATCCTGTACGGGCTGGCAAACGGCGCGGCCAGCGTGGCGGGCGCGGGGTCCACGCTGCTGAGCGGCATGCTGCTGGAGGCCACGCACTCGTGGCCGCTGGTGTTTGAGCTGACGGCGGTGGTGTATGGGGTGGGCGCGGTGCTGTACCTCAAATGGGCGTCTGGTGAGAAGCAGTTTGATTGAGATGCCGGGGAGGGGGCACGTGACAAGCGCGGGTGGGCTTGAGAGGGCGGGGTACGGGAGGGGTTTAGCGGGTGGGGTTGGCGCTGCGTGTGGCTGGCTGTGATCAGAGACAACAGATGTACAGATGACCTCAACAATTGTGAGCATAATGACGGCAAGTAGATTGATGAATAAAGGGTTGCTCCTTGTTTTGAATGTGTGTGACCGGCGGGAGATGTGATGGGCAGGTAAATTTTTGGTAGACTGCCCATTTGGTTGATAGATATCGAACGTATGAAGCCAACAACAAATTGAATGTTACAGTCCAGGTCAGCAGATAGATGCAACTAAGAGTGTAGGTGCTTGCGGGCAGTTCCAAGCACAGTTGTTTTCCACAGCAGGAAGTGTTGTAGCACAGCGCATGTTCTGACCATGCAAGCATGTAGAAAGCATCTACACCATGTACATTAGCCAAGTTGGCGGATAGTTGATGCATAGGACAGCACGTATAGGCAGTGCAGCATCATATCCACAGCTTTTCATTGAGACTTCAGTTGCGGTTTTGGGTGCGCCTTTGCACAGGCGCTCCGACAGCCGATGCATTCTTTTCTCATAGCAGTATGCTCATAGGGACTCTTCACAGGCCACCATATGTTTGTGTTCCTGATAGCCAACGATAGCAGCTGGTATATAACAACTTTTACCTTACAGTAGTGTTTTCTCTTCGTGCCCTGGATGGCAGAAAATTTTCTCTTACCGAACGAACCCATGGTGATGCCCTGCAACTCCACTTGGCGAGCACTACAAGCTCGCCTTGCATAGCGGTGACATAGTGGGCTGCAGGCTCTATTTCGACCTGCTTAAGAATATTATTCCAGGTAGCAGGCTGTGTAACTAGCTTGTGGATGGTTGGCCTATGATTGTGATTATTACTGAGTCTACATCTACAAAATACCCTTTTACTAGGAAGGCTCTAGTTTGAGACTGTGGCATATGTGCCTGTTGCAGTGACAGCCACCTTTTGGTGGAATAGCTTTGTGTGCAATCATTGGCTTTATGGCCATTATGGTTTCAACAGTAGGATGGCAGCTCTGCGTCCTGGGAGACTCCTCAAGAGGGGTGAGACTCCCATACAAGTTGTAACAACGCCACAACTGTTACAGACAGTCAAGGATTCAATTCTGGCAAGTCACATTGTAACCAACGAATGTGACGGCGTTGCAATCAACAAGAAAGGCTCCCTGTGCACCGATGGCTTCGGATGATCTTGCTAACATGGTACAACCATACCAATGGCATGAGGGCAGCAGATTCAGTAGTAGTGATCCCAGTGAGTTGTCACTAGGACTGGTGGTACCTGTACCTGGTGCTGCAGGCTTGTAGTGTGACACAGGGCCGTGGTTAGCAACCACCGTTTGTGGCACTCAGTGGGATCAGTAGTCTGCCCAAATCAGTAATTTTCCAGATTTTCAGAACAACTAAATTCGGTCGGGATCACCTGCCAACGCTGCATCCCCATCAGTGATAGGCCATCACCCATGACATGGGCTATGTCTAGACACCTCAAGAGCAATGGTACCCAAGCCAACAACATTTTAAAAGGGAGTTTGAAAAGTAAACGCACGTTGGGTGGCCAAGCCGGACGCACACCTTCCTGCACAGGTCCCTCCTCCCGGGCTCCAGTCCTCAAATGCCAACCGTGCAGCAAAATACTGACGGGGTTGTGGTAACCAAGTCGAGTACTTCAGTTCCCTTTTCCACCTGAAAGGGTTTGGCGAACGTGCTCTCACGGGAACCTGGCTGTCAGTGACCCCAGAACGATTGGCAAAAGAAGCACAGGATGCCGGTGGCAAACGGTACAACAAGTTTGTTGCCTAGCCCAGGGGTCCAAACCACTTTCTTGCAGAACGGGCTGCAGCTGTGTTCACAGATTTTGGAAGTGAAGTTTGTGCTGCTAACTTCCTGGTCCAGGCATCTTTTGCTTGCCCCAGCTGCTTCTCTCACGCATTCCCTAGGGGGTTGCTTTTGGCAACTACAGCAGTGCATGCAGCAGTGCATGGTTGCTGAGACTCCTCTTTGTTCTGCAGAGGCAGCAGTGCCAGGATGTCAAGGTGCTGCACAAGATCATGAGTTTTTTGCGCTACAGCAAGAGATGGCCGCTCTGCACCAGGACCTTGTCAGCGGCCAGGCAACCTACATGGCGGCTATGGGCGACGTGCAGGCCGACTTGCAGGCCCTTGTGGTTAGTTTGGAAGATCTGCAGCAGGGGGAGGCAGCTCTGGAGCAACAGATGGGCGATCTGCTGCAGGAGACGACAGTTTTGACGGCTGGCATGGCAGCCCTGAAGGCCACCCTCCAAGCGTTGGCACACAATGGCAGAGTGCGCGCCGCCAACTCCACTGCAAACTTACCCACCAGCCAGTTGATGCCCTTACAGGTTGAATCCCAGCGGGGGAACCTTCCAGCTGGGAGCCTCCCACAGGTATTGCTTTGGGTTCATAAGCAACTCTCTTGTCTGCATCAAGAGAACACATTTCTGGTTCCTTTGCCACAACTGAATCAACAACTGTTGTCTTACTGCAGGCCCACTTCCCGGCTACCAGGCTGGCCTTGGGCAACCTGACCAACGCCGACCTGGACTACCTGGAGGGCGTGTACGGTGAACAGTTTGGCCAGCAGGGCGCAGGGGCTGCCAACCTGGCAGCGCGGCGACGCAGCTTCGCGCTGTTTGTGGAGACAGCTGCACCTTGAAGCTCCAGGGGCCGGTCATAATGGAGCAGTAAAAAGCAGTGCTATGGACAACTTAGTGACGACAAGCTGGCAGCGTTGACTGGGTGACATCGCAAGCGCAGAGGTTGCAACTTTTACAGTAACGATTTATTGCTCTGCTTGTTGTCGCCCTTGCACAGGTAAGAGTGCTGTGTACCCCCCTGCGTGCGTGCACTTTCCATGGAGGCCGCCTGTGTGCGCCGCCAATGCCTTGCAGTGACCCGCCGTCCCTGTGCCATTCTACTGCCATCACATGCAAATCACCTGCCAGTGTTTATCACCCCTGCCTCAGCTCCAGTGCTTGCATTGCCCCCCTCGCACATGGCGATTCCGCCTTTTCTCAGGATTGCCTATATTTTTTCCTTATTTCAATACATAGCAAGCTTTACTGAGTCAGTGACTGCTTATCAGACTACTGTAGTACTATTTGTGCTGGGATGCATGTAATAAAATGATAAATAGTATCCAAATGTATTATTTTTTTCATTGACTAGAATAATACATAGCATGTATAATTTCCTATTTGATTATTTATCACATATAAATGCTGGGATCCTTAATTAATCATATTTCTCCGCCCTACCATTGCTGCAGGCATGCCAAGACAAGACGGCATGGCCTGGTGCTGGCTGGGGTGTCCTCGTCGTTCCACGCCAGTAACCACCAGGACGTGTCGTCAGAGTACTCTGGCATCCTGTACAGGCTGGCAAATGGCGCGGCCAGCGTTGCGGGCGCGGGGTCCACGCTGCTGACCGTCATGCTGCTGGAGGCCACGCACTCGTGGCCGCTGGTGTTTGAGCTGACGGCGGTGGTGTATGGGGTGGGCGCGGTGCTGTACCTTAATTGGGCGTCTGGGGAGAAGGAGTTTGAGCTGGCGGGAGTGGGAACGCGACAAGCGCGGGTGAGGCTTGTGGAAAGGGTTGGCGCGGCTTGTGTCTGGCCGTAATTAGAGGCAACAGGTGTACAGAAGAGCGTAACAGTTGTGAGCTATATGAAGGCAAGTAGATTAAGTGTCAGACATACAAAGCCATAACAAATTGAACGTTACACTTTAGGTCAGTTCAGGTTTGCAGATAGATGCAAACAATATAGGTGCTTGCGGGCAGTTCCATGCACAGCCAGTTGTTATTCTGCGGCAGGAAGTGTTGTAGCACAGCGCGTGTTCCAACCATGCACGATGCAGAGAGCATTTACCATGGCTGATAGTGTATCAGCAAACTTGGCTAATGTACATGATGTAAATGCTCTCTGCATCCTGCATGGTGGGAACACGTTTGATGCATAGGACAGCACGTAGGCAGTGCAGCGTCACGTCCACAGCTTTCCATCGAGACCTCAGTTGCGGTTTCGAGCACGCGTCTGCACAGGCGCCTCATCAGCCGATGTATTCTTTTCTCATAGCAGTATGCTTGTAGGGACTCTTCACATGCCACCATATGATTGTGCCCTGATAGCCAGCAATGATAGTAGCTGGTACCTGACGTTGTTTACCTCGCAGTAGTGTATCCCATCGCTGCGCTGGATGCAGAAAATGCACTTTTTTCAGATGAACCCAGGGTGATGCTTTGCAATTACACTTGGTGAGCACTACAAGCTCGCCTATTTCTAGGCATTTGGAAATACGTGAATAGCTTCTGCACCCCATTATAGCGGTGACATAGTGGGTTGCAGATCTGTCACCGCTATTATGGGTTGCAGACTCTATTCACATAATTAAAAATGAGCAGGCTGTGTAATTTAATTATTGTACTAATCACGATAGGCCAACTCGATTTGAGTAGTTGGCCTACCGTGAATAGTACAAGAATACTATTACAAAATACGATTGTCTAGGAAGTCTTTGTGGCCTGTGTGCCTGTCGCAGTGATAGCACCCTACGGTGGAATAGCTTTGTGTGCAATATTTTCAACAGGAGGATGGCAGCTGCGCTGTAGGAGATGTCTCAAGGGTGGTGAGATTGCGCTACGCCACAACAGACAGTCAAGGATTTTAACTCTGGCAAATGACTTTGTAACTATTGATGGTGATGGCATTGCAATCACCAAGAAAGGCTCCCTACCTTGCGGACCCTGTGCGAGGGCTCATGCGCGCCAGTGCGCGGGGTGATCTTGGCTACCTTGGTGCAAATTCTACCATAAGGGCAGCGGATAGTACTGAGCCCATTGAGTTGTCACTATCTAGATAGTGACAACCAGCTGGCAATAATTTGATGGTACCAAAGCTGATGCTGCAAGGCTTGTAGTGTGCCATGGTTGGCAACCATTGTGGGTGATGGGGAATTTGCCAGGCAGAAACTCAGGCGGAAAATCAGGTGATTTTCGGACAGATAAAATCCGGTCGGGATCCATTTTCACGCTTCATCCCCATCACCAAGGTCACACAAGTCTCCGAGACACCTCAAGAGCATGGGCACCAAGCCAGTAGCAGCTGTTCAACAGAGCACAAGGACCTGCTTCGGTGACAAAATACGCGAAGCGATACAGAAGACTTCATCAAATAGCTCAAAGGCCCACACTACGCCTCAGACATCCCGATTACAGATTGCAGCAATGGCTGAGTTTGCGCAAGTATTAGGAGAGACCAGGCTACAACAATTATGCACATCGGAACAAAATGTGACGTTTTTGGAGCATAACAAGACTGTTGGGGAAGCGCTGGAGGTACGCAGGCGGGGCGTGATGGAGACGGGATGGAGAAGGGTGGACAGCAAACCCATAGAACGTAGAACCCATATGTCCACAATCCAGTGAACCAATTGTGTTGGAGTTCGCTGTGGAACGCTCAAGCCGCCAGTTTGGGTTGATGTCGTACGAGCCATCCGTTTCTCTGGCCGGTCCTTCCTGCAGCGACGTGGTTTCCGAAACCAACCTCAAATCTCTACGTTGCACAGTGCTCACATCATGTTCACAGCAGCAAGCCATCAATTGTTGCCACACTACTTGATAAGCACTGCCCCACTCTGCAGATACTGGCCATCAACCATATACTCAGCGCGCCCTTGGTGGTCGCTCCAGACCTGGAGGATATGACGGGCGATGCTGAGGTGGACTCAAGCCTGATAGGCTGGATAGACGTGTATGACATACTCAAAGCCTTCTTCAGATGTGAGCGTGCGCTGGGTGTATGTGTCGTAGCGAGCTTTGCGGGAGTGTCTTTCCGCGGCCGGGGCCGATGACGTGTTCCATATGCATGCATAATGCTTCCGACACATCACTGATGCCATGAGGAATTTGACCTTGCCTTGTGGGCTCAAAGCCACAGATGCACTGATCTGCACCAATTCTAGAGAGGGTGCAGTGGTTAAAATTGCTGTCCTTGTCAACCTGCAGACCTGGAGGACGAAGGCAAAACCCTGCCCAGCAAGATGCTGCAGTTGATGACGTTATTGGAGGAAGAGGGGCCAAAGTTCTCGCGCAAGCTTCTGGTGACAATCACAGGTCATTCCCTATGCTCTGAAGCTATAATTCCCGGCCATGAGCATTCCTATTCCTATATATATTTGTTGCTGCGATGAGGGGGTGTACATGTACAGACCGCTACGGCACGGCCATGCCTCTATGTAAGGGCTGGCTCCCACATTGGAAGCATGATCCAAACCCCATGCCTCTGCAGGTGGCGCGGACAGGGGCCTCATCTACCAGGCTGACGCAAACACCTCGCTGCTCAAAGCCATTCGGTGCGCGCCTCTCCAACTCTAAACCCTGGGGAGGGTGTGTAGTGTCCGCAACGTCACGTGCCATGCCACAGCAAGGTTAAACCTGGTCTCCCACATGCACTGCATCACTAACTGCACGCCGCGCTCACCCTGGATTTTGTCCACGCCATCCTGCCATGCCCGCAATGCTTTCCATAGCCGCCCCGCCCCTGGTCGGCATTGGCATGCATCGGCGCTGGCTATATGCCCCTGTCCTAGGTGTGAATGCAGCAGCGCGCTGTGCCGGGCAATCCACTTCCCCTGTACCTTCCCTCACCCCCCACTACCCTCACCCTCACCCAACCCCAACCCCCTTATTCTTACCCACCCCCTGTGCAGTGACATCTACCTCAAGCCTGGCGAGGGTGGCAGCCAGGTTGTGCACCGACTGGCAACCTTTGACGCGCATGGGGCTGTCACCAGCATCATCAGTCAGATGGACATCATGAAGTAGGTGCAAGGAAAGGAGGCTAGGGTTTGCCTAGGGGTTTGGTAGGGTTTGCCTAGGGTGTGACCAGTATCAGCAGCCAGATGAACATCATGAAGTATACTTATAAGGTGCAAAGGGGAGAGGGGAAAGAAGGTTTTGATGGGGTTTTGGTAGGGTTGGCCTAGGGTGTCACCAGCATCATTATCCAGGGCATCATCAAGTAGGGACAAAAGGGTTGTGTGGGGTAGGGTTCTGGCAGGGCGCATGGGGAGGTTAGGACATCATAGATTATGTGCAAAGGGGTTTGGCAGGGCGCATGGGGAGGCTAGGGCAGCCCTAGCGTTCTGCAAGCATCATCAGCCACCAATACAACTGGCACCCTCATCCACCCACCCCACTCCCACCTCCCGCCACAGGTACCTGCTGTCCTCCCTCCCCCGCCTCCAGCCCGGTGTCTCCGCCACCCTGCGCGAGTCTGGCCTCCTGAACGGCAAGCAGCCTGTTGTGAGCGTGAGCCCCTACCTGCCCACACTGCTGGCGTACAGGGAGATGCACAGGCAGGGGGTGTCGGGGGCGGCGGTGTGCGCAGACTCGGGGGAGCTCATGGCCAACCTCAGCATCTCAGACCTGCGGTGAGTGCGGTGTGGATGGGAGGGGGGGTTATGTCCATGTTGATGGGACATGTGAGTATTCTGGTGTTGGTAGCGGGTGGTCATGGCGTGGGGTATGTGAAAATGCGTTCCTACTCCGCAACGAGGTGGTGGTTGGGCGGGGTTTGGGAGAGTCCAACCCCTTCCCCTCCTCCCGCAGGTGCATCCGCCCGGAGCATTTTGGAGTGCTTGCCCTACCCGTGGCTGAGTTCCTTGCCCTGCTGCACGACACTGTCTACGTGGGGTACACAGCATCAGCATCATCCTCGGGCGCGCACCACCCATTCTTTGCATCTGGCCACGGCAAGGCCAGGGGGGAGAGCGACATACGGCTGATTGTGTGCACAGAGGAGGCAACGGTGGAGGAGGTGGGTGCTGAGGGGATGGGGGGCAAGGGTGCTGGGGTAAGACTCATGGGATTGCAGGGCCGTGCATAAACCCTAAATCCTCAAACTTTAGATGAAGTGGCAGGAGAAATAACCTATTTCTATGGGGGGATATATTCGTGGTTATGTCGTGTGAGCTGGACATTGCCGCGCACTTGCATGCCAACCAGCCGCACCCCAACTGTCATGGTGTGTGTGCACCAACCAGCCGCATGGCATCACTGGCCCCTGCCCCATTGTGTAACCCCCACTTGCCCTCCAACCTCCCCTGTCCAATCCACCCACAGCTGGCATGTCCTATCCTGTCAGCCTCACTGCTAGGACCGCTGATTGCTCCACCGTGGGCTGATCCACGGTGCATCCTACCTCCGCATGCGGGTCAACAAATCACTGGACACCCACCATTTGCCCTGCACCCACCATTTGCCCTGCATCTCCCTCCCTCCCACATAACCCCCCTTTCCCCCCCCTCCCGCAGCTCCTGCACCTCCTTGTTGACAACCACGTGCACCGCGTGTATGTGGTGGACCACGTGGACACCAAGCGGGTGCAGGCGGTGGTCACACCCACGGACGTGCTCAGGCTGGTGGCGGGGGTGTGGTAGGGGGGGAGAACCACAGGAGGTGCTGAGGCTGGTGGCGGGTGTGTGGTAGGGGGGGGGGGATCACATGGGGTGCGCCAGGAAGAGCTGAGGGTGTGTGGTACCCACCATGCCCCTCAAGTGCTGGGGAAAAGGGGGAGGGCGGGGAGGGGGACCAGGCCTGGCTGGTGGGAAGGAGGGGGACGCAGGGGACCAGCCATGGGGGTGGGGAGTGCTGAGGCTGGTGGCACGGGGACGGTGGCGGGAAGGACCTAACCCCTCCATGACTTGCTGCAGCGGGGGGAGGGGGAAGGGATGGGGCCTCTTGTGAGCCTCTGTGGCAAACCAGGGCGCCACGCGATGCGCACGCAATTACCAGCAACGACTCACATGTGTCGAGCATCATCGTACCGTTGGGTGGCCAAGTTTTGCATGAAGGTCGTAGCATGTGCAGGGCCGAGGGGGAGTTTTGGTCTTCCAAACTGATGCATGTTTTGCTTGCAAGGTCAAATAGGCCTCACCAGAAGCGAGTGCCTGCTAGGGGATTTTTGTGCACACATGTCTGTTGACAAAGTGGTTGGGACCAATCGGGATGATTATTTCCTCACTTACTACATGATTCCAGCGAGCGCTTGTATCGCAAAAACGTTTAGACATGACCCCCCAAAATTGTTTTTTGGAAATTTTTTGGGACTGATCAAACTCGAATCGTAACGGTCGGACGACTTGTAACGACTTGTAACGGCGTCGAATCGACCTTTGACCACGTTTGACGAACTTGGATCAGCCATAGACGAGCGTTACGAACGTCTGATCAGTTTTCGATCAGTTTAAATCTATTGAAGAAAATATTTTGAGGGGGTCATGTCTAAACGTTTTTGCAATACATCATGGTCATACGGTGCACGATTATACGGTGCATGACTTGTGACAATCTTTGCAAAGAAGTGTTTGGACGGTCACCCCTGTCTTGCGCCATTAGCTAGCGCCATTCAATAGAATCCTGATCTATCTGAAGACTATTTTCTGAGTTGTTGTGTGGCCTTGTTGACGCTGTACACATGTGTGCATTGTTGCGAAAATGAGTTGTTAATAATGACATAGTAATCATTTTAACTGCTACAATAGCTTCCATGATGGCACTGCCGGGACTTTGAGTACCCAGACACCGTCGGTCTTGCATCATGTCATGCCATTAGGCTATTAGCCCCAATGGCACGCTCAGCGGGGGGCCAGGTCCTGGAGTGGTATGGTGCTGACAATACAGGGCATGTTCAACAGGGCATTAACCAAATTGAATTGGATGCCAGCCACTGTGTGGCAGTGTTCATACTGTAACAGCATGCTGTTTGCCCCATACAGATTATTGTACGCGTCGGACCTCAGGCTGCAGCCGTTATGATATATTTGATCTACTAGATCACATGCCACTGGCAAATCGCGTAAAATATACGTTCGCTGCAACAAGGCGCTGTCAGCCAAAAATGCGGGAATTGTAAATTTGTAAACGTCAAGGAGAGTCAGCCTGAGGGCCGACGACGCACACAAGAATTGGAAGTGGATTATCGTGCAAAAGCAGCTACCGTATATTTGAATCCAGCACTGTAGGCTCAGCCGTATCTGCAGGCGCAAGAATAAACTACGCTGAGACCCTCAGGGCTTTCATGGACGAATAATGATAAACTGCATTGGAACTGTAGAATGAGAACCACCCCAGTGGGCGCAGTGGCAGTCAGGGCAGGCTGCATCAGCTGAAACCCTGGCCCACCCTAAACCCCGGTGCCACAGCACCCACCCGCGCCTCATTGCCATACAGCATGGCTGCCTCGCCTGACGAGCTCAAGCAAATGGCTGCGCCAGCTGAACCCTGGCCAACCCTAAACCCTAATTCCTAGACTGTGGTGTGGCCCCAACGCCACTGGAATACCATACATGCGTACCAGCGGCGTGCCTGCCTATCGCAAGCTCCCCGCTAGCGCAAGCTCCCCGTGTCCTCCTTCAGCAGCTTCCCCGCCGCTGCCCCCCCCTTGTCCACGCTGTCATCCTCCTCCTCGGTGAACACATCATCATCAGCCCCATCCCCATCGTCGTCATCGTCATCATTTACCCCCTTGCCACCACCGCCACCTTTGGCTTTTCCCACCTTCTCCGCCTTTTCCACCTTGGCGGCCTGGTGACCCCTTTTCCCCCCTGCCAATGGGGGAGCCTCCTTCACCCCCTTGCCCCCCTCGCTGGTGCTACCCAGCGCCTTCTCAGCAGGGTTGGCACCCGCCACATCCGGTGCGCGCTCCGTCCCCCTCTGCGTTCCATCCACATCCCCGACCTTGGCATGCACCCCAGATGTGGCGGCTTTGGTGACTTTGCCAGGTGCCTTCCCGCCGGTGTCCCCAACACCAATTTTCACCCCCTTGACATTCGACGGCACCACCTCCCCTGAGGTCACCCCCGGGGCCTGCTCCCCCGTGCCCTTGTCACCAGCTTTCCCCCCCTTGGCCCCACCACCACCCCCTTTCCCCCCCTTGGTGGTGGTCACCGGCGCCTTCCCCTTGATATTCGTCGGCGCAGCCCCCTTGTCCCCCCCTGGGCTGGCGGTGGTGGTGGTGGGGGTTGCATCGGCGCTGTCCAGGGCAGGCGCCTTGTCACCCACTGGCGAGGCTTTACCCCCCTTGCCGCCGCCTGGTTTGGCGTTACTCCCCTTGCCCGCCCCAGGGCTGGCGTCGGCGCTGTCCAGTGCAGGCGCCTTGTCACCCCTTGGCGTGGCTTTGCTCCCCTTGTGCGTGAGCTTGTCCAACAGGCTGCAAACACAAAACCGGATGAATACATAAAACATGGGCAAACACAAACAGGGTGCAGGGCAAAGGCCTGCTGATGCGGCGTCGCACCATGTGCGCAACTATGTGCAATGCTTAAATGAGCGATCAGTTGCAACCATGCACATTAGCATGAAGTACTCGGCAGGCCACAGCAGCATCGACCATCCAACCATGCGTGATCATTCACAAATATGTAACGTACGTGCCTCCAGACCTCCAGGCAAACCAGGCCCCCAAAGCGTACACGCACTGGAGCCCTACAGATGCAGCACAATCCAACCCCATGCCATAGGTTTCGCCCGACAAAGCTTGTCTTACAATTAATCATCCCCCTCTCCCCCTCTCACCTGCCCCCCTTCTTCCCCCCCTTGTCCCCTGCCTTCCGATGGCCCCCCAGGAACGACCACGCGCCCCCCATTTCTTTCCCCCCCTCATCCGCCCCCTTCCCCCCTTCTTTCCCCCCCTGCTTCAGCACCCGCAGCGGGTGCGCCTCAGTGTTGAGCACCCACTCGTGCAGGTCCAGGGCCTCAGGGGGGGAGAACAGCAGGAAAAGGTACTTGAGGGTCTCCGCCAGGAAGAAGGACTGCTGCGTGTCGTCGTGCGTGGGGGGCACGTGGCGCACATCCTTGATGCCCGAGTAGCCGCCGTCAACCTGCGGGCAAGGGTGTAGGGTTAGGGTTTGTGATTGGGGTTTGTGATTAGGGTTTGTGTGGGCGGCACGTGGCGCACGTCCTCGATGCCGAAGCAGCCGCCGTCAACCTGCCGGCAAGGGTATGTCTAGGATTAGGGTTTGTGATTAGGGTTTGCGTGGCGGCACGTGGCGCACATTCTTGATGCAACAGTAGCCGCTTCTATCACATGCAAGGATTACCCCTCCCCCTCCCCCTCCCCCCTCCCACACCCTCACCTTTTGGTACTGCTCAAACGCCAGGAACACCCTCCAGCCATACTCCCGGTACCTCCAGTCCCCTGTGACCCGCCACAGCAGGTAGAACGCCTCCACCGCCTCTGGGCGCTGCATGTTCACGCTGTTGCCGTTCACCATGTCATCGGCGCCCATGCGGAAGTACATGAACTCGGGGGCAAGGCCTGCGCGGGGGTGGGGGTGGGAGGTGAGAACGTGTGTGGGGCGGGGCAGGGTGGGGAGTGGGATAAGGGCTGTGGGTGGTTGAAATCTACCCAGGATAATAGAAAGGTATGGAAGGGGTTGCCTGACTAACATTGCCTGACACGAGATTGGCTCCAGGCAACCACTCATATCCCCTGACCACCCACACTAAGATGGCGTCAGCATAACCCCTCTCACCGCCACCCCCCCGCCTCCACCCACCCACTCACCTGTGGGCTGCCTGTCGTACATGAGCCAGCAGGTGTGCGTGAGGTCGCCAGCTGTTTTCAGGTACGCCTCCGCCTTCTTGCCCGTCACTGCGCTGTGGTTCACCCCCAGTGCTAGCATGGCGGGCACGAAGCAGGCAAGGTGGTCCATCTTGTGGCGCAGCCGGTCCCTGTTGGGGTGTAGAGGTGGGTGGGTAGGTGGGCGGGGAGGTATGGTATGTGGAATACGTTTAAGCTACATTTCAGGCCGTTGAAAAACCTACTGGATATAAAGTGGGTGCATTCAAGTGGTTAAAAGCATCGTCCGCCGCAGTTGTTTGACCAAAATGTTTCGACGACGAATGTGACTGCCCTGACTGGATGAGAATTGGCACACAGGGTGAACAACGCCATCCATATGCCAATGATTAGGATCCAGGGATTGTGCCCCCCCTACCTGTCTGATTCCGCCACGTACACTACCGCCCCCTTGGTGGTCTGGATGAGCTTGGCCAGCATCTCATCCATCGCCATCTCCCACATCTCCCGGTACACCTCATCCTCCTTGCGCTTGCCCTTGAGGATCCAGGTCTTGAGCAGGTACTCATAGTAGGAGTCGCCCAGCGCACCCAGCGACACCTGGCAGAGGGACAATCACAGTTGCGATTACCGACCACGATCACGATTGGCAACCACAGTTATAATTACCGATTACAAGGTCTTTGAGGAGGGAGTTGCCCAGCGCACCCAATGATGCAGTGAGACACTCACGATTACCACCAAAAAGGAAAGGACGAAACATACCTACAATTACTATACAGCCACAGTTACAACCCTTGCTTAGGGCAATCCTGGACAGGAAGCTGATGCCGTGCTGGGAACCTTCTCAAAGATGACGTTGCCCATGAACTCGCTCGTCAATTTTACCACTTTCCTCCATTTTCCATCCATTTCCCACCCATTTTCCCATCCATTTCCCGCCCATTCCCGCACCCACCTTCTTGTTGGTGAACCGCCCCGAGGAGTCGCTGATGAAGGTGTACATCAACCCTTGCTTAGGGTAGTTCTGGTGCAGGAAGCTGATGCAGTGCTCGGACTTGTTCGCATAGGTGGCATTTCCCGTGAATTCGCTCATTTTCAAAAATTCCATTTGCTCGGTGCCAAATTCCGCCAGGCTGGATGCGCGCAGGTTCCAGGATGGGTTGCGGTGGCGGCGGGTGTGCAGGTTGATCATGTTGTGCGGGATGCCGGTCTTGGTGTCAAAGGCCAGCACCAGGATCTTGATCAGCTCCTCGGCCCTGCGGTAGGGTTTGAGAGGGAGGGATTAGGGTACAGCAGCACAACCTTAGTCATCTCATCTGCAAGTCACTAAGGTTTAGGAGCTGTACAAGAGCAAGAGCTGATATGTCTGTGCTACTAAACCACATGCACGAAACCATCCCAGGCAGTGACACACATGCAGCGTCTGGAGCCAACATCGCCCATACCCATGTGCTCACCTCGTTGCAACCAGGGTTCCCCCCAACAAACTGCTCGCCATCAAACCCTAAACCCTAAACCCCAAACGTTATCTCAAACCCTGCCCACCTCATTGCAAACATGATGTCCCCCGACAGGCCGCTGGCTGCCACTAAACCCTAAACCCTAATCCCTGCACTCTGCTCACCTCTTTGCAAACATGGTGTCTCCTGACAGGTCGCTTGCCGCCACCAGGCCCCCAATGACGCGGATGGTGGTCTCAAACACAGAAGCCTCAAAGTGCCTGCAGGGGGAGGTTGGTGACTGGGTGGAAGCTGTGGCGTAAATAGGTGCTCAGTAGGTGCAGTGCCATGGTGCGGCAGGTGGGTGCATGATTGAGAGGGAGTGTAATCATCCAGTGCCCAACCAGTCGATGACCCCACACCTCATCATAATGTCCTCTCAACCCCCTGTCAACCCATCACACCCGCATCCCCAAGCAGGGCTGATAAGATTGAACAACTCCCATTCAGTACCTTACCACCTTTGCCACCCCCCACCCCACTCACTTGCAAATGTCCAGCCCATTGCTTTGCCCACTCAAACCCCCCTCCCTCCATGCCCACCAACCACAGGTTTACATACAATCAGCGAGGCTGTAGAAAATCAATCCCTGCCTCCACAACAGACCCCCCTGTCTTTCCCACTACGCCCTCCACCCCCCTCTACTCCCACCCCACCCACTCACTTGTCAAAGTCCAGCTCCTGCGCGACCCACTTCTTGGCCCGCGCAAACTCCTCCTTCATGCCCATCATCCACAGCGTGTCCAGGCTGTCGATGATGGTTGCCCCCAGGCCGCCAAACCCATTCTTGCCGCGCTTGGCCACGGGCTTGAGCTCGTCATAACCCCACGCGTACTTCTCGTAGGAGGACCAGGCGTGCTTCATGGCGCCAATCACACGCTCCCGGCGCCTGGAAGGGGTGAGTTGTGGGTGGGGGTGGGGGGGTGAAGGGCGGTATATGCACAGGGCGGGTGTGAATGGCGTGTGCTCGCCACAGACCCATGCTTGGTTCATGGCACCAAACACACGCTCACGGCGCCTTGCGGGAGGGGCGCTGGTTAGACTGGACTGTGCAGTGGGTGCATTGAAATGAGTGGTTGAGCAGGATGCATGGCAGAATGCATGGCGCATGGCCATGCAGTTCCCATGCATAATACCAACGTGGCATGCGGTTGGACGCAAATTTTGACCTCATCCTAGACCCGGGCACCTTAACAGGTACCAACATGTGGCATGCAAACCCTAACCCCTAAACCCTAAACGCACTTTTTGACCTCGTCCTCCGACGCAGGCGCCAGGGGCGGCGAGGGCGCACGCGGCGGGTTGGGGTGGCGTGTGGTGGCATAGGAGTTTGTGCTCCATGCGTCCCGGTACCCACTGTCGATGAAGCTCGACTGGAGGGGGGAAGCGGGGGTAATGGGGTGAGCGGGGAGGAGGGCACAAAGCGAGAGAGGCCCGTGGTCCACAAATTAGGTTGGGAGCATTGGATGAAACAATCAGAAAAATTGTGTTGGAAGTATTATCCTGAAAAAACTCCTGCAGTACATGCTGTCAAGTTTCTGCAGGACTAATTTACAAGGCGTAAAGAGTGCAACGTTATCACTGCTCTGCGCCGCTAGTGCAGGGCTGATTGCTGACCCGGCTGTGTTGCTTGATCCATGCACCAAAGTTGAATGTGGGGTTTGGTTTAATAAATGTCCAAGAATACCGGATCCAGCCACGGAAAATTAAACCCTCAAGCATGATTAATTTTACCCCCATAACGCTATGCTGGTGGTGCTGAAATTGCATGGGGTAGGTACCACCCACCTTTGTGTCGTCTGCCAGGTAGGAGCTCCATGGGTTGGTGTTCACTGACCCTGCCTGTAGGTTCTTGGACAGCTCCGTCACCTAGCAACACACACCGCCACAGTTATATTCACAAACCCTGACCCTAAACCCTAAACCCCCAACCCAGCCTGTAGCTTCTTAGACAGCTTGTCACCTGGCAGCAAACGCCCCACATTGGGAATTGCATTCTCCTTTCTTACTTGCTTTGCCACAATGGTATGCCAACAGCCATTGCTCGGCTTCAAAGAGTTTCTTGTGCATGTACGTAGTGACCATCAACTGCCCCTACACAGCCCTACAGCCTGGGCCGGGTTGAACAGCTCCCTGGGTGATAAGGGTTTAGGATTAGGGTTTGTAACTTAGGGTTTAGGGTTTATGCCCCACCTCCTTGGCCAGCTCCAGCAGCTTCTTTGTGTTGACTGACTGCTGCTCAGTCAGCTTCTCAACAGCTCGGAGCGTCTCAAGCTGCAAGGCAGGCAGTGGGTGAGTGGGATGCAACGACAGTGGGGTCGCTGAGCAAAAGCGCATCGGGCTGATCAACAAGCGCAGGTGCAGTGCTATGCTGAGCATGGTGCAGTGCAGAGGCGTGTGACAGGTGCTAGCAGGTGCGCTGCTGTGCTGGTTGGGCGAAGACCCTAGACCCTAAACCCTTACCTGTGCCCATCGGACAGTCCTCTCATCTTGCTCTAGGTTCTGCAGCATTGATGCAAATCGCGTGAGTGCGGTTGGCAGTCAGTGTTGCTCATAGCAGGCAAGTGCACTGGAAGGGCGGTTTGGTGCTTCACACGTGGTGCAAGATCAAGGCCAAATGCAGGCAGGGCCTTGGTGTGAAACCAAGGCCAAAGCCAGGGGCCGAGGCAGGCCTATGCGTAGTGCATATATGCGTGTGAACCCTATATGTGCGTGAATATATGCGTGTGCAGCACGTACCCTGTACTGCAGCCGCTGGTGCAGGAAGAAGGTGAACACGCCAGTGGCCAAAATGAAGCTGACGAGCACCTGCAGCACAACACACACCCCAGTCCATGGAACCCCACTTGATCAGCAAAAGGTGTGGCGGGTGCGGGCAACAATGGCTCAGCTGATGGTGCGTTCCTGCAGGCTCTACCTTGTAGCTAGGACCTGAACTGGTCATGGTGTATGGGTTGAGGGCGCTGCTTTACATGGTGGCTGATGGTGGCCCCACACGAGGGTGGATGGGGTCATTGACACCGCAAGCTCCAAGGGTTGAGCCAGGCATGGGCTGCCAACACAGGACTGTTGTAACCTTGAGTGCTGTCCAGTGATCTTAAGCGGTGAGTGTGGCCTCCTGGCCACACCCACTTGCTTACTTCATACGGGCTGTTTGGAAGAAAAACCAATGGTGGTGTCCTGGACGATCCAATAGCGCGTGGCGCGGTCAGAGTTCGATCTGGGCTGTAACGGACTGCTTCACCATGCACAACCGTCTGAGTAGACAGCTTTGGCCCCAGGTTGAGCTCGCTGCGTTAGACAACAACGATGGTACTTGATGAGCATGTGCGGAGCAACTTGCTGGATCAAGCGTCTGTGCTCCAGAGAATAATAAATACCCAAGCGTTGCGCCTGAAAACACTATGAACCGCAACCGTGTGTAAACCTTGTACGCGGAGTTGATGGAAGCTAGCTTTATTTACAACATTTTAGCGCGGGAAACCACGCACGGAGGCGAAACCGGGTTACTTCTGACGTCAAGAGTCTGCATACTACCGGTATAAATCATATGTACCTCTGCCGTTGTTCGGTCGCTTCTATCGCGTGAGTCAGGCGCATCTCACTGTGAATGCAACGTCGTCGTAGCTAGCATGCGTTGAGATCACTGCCCGTCGCTAGCCGCCGTGGATACATATGCATGCATACAGCCTATAGGCTTGCTTCTATCGCGTCGACAGCCACCTCATCGCTGTCTGGACAACGTAGTCGATTTTGAAACACCTGGCATTGCTCTGGATCACTACTCGTCGTTAGCCACCGTGCCACACATGTATATGCATGCATGACGGTGTGGTGTGACACATATATGCATGCAACATGGTGTGGTGCGCACGTGCCCACAAGGTGCTCTGCAGGCTCGCAGCGCAGCGGACGACGTCGGGGGTTGCTTGGAGGTAAGGACGCAGTGTGTGGAAAACCTTGCCATGGCCTGTCGGCAGGTGGGTCACGGTGGCCATGTGGTGATTGCCTTGGCGCTAGACTCTTGATGTGGAAGCAGTGTCGCCCATATGGGTTCTTTGCTGTTGCTTACATCGTCTAACAACGTGGTAGTGAGAAGTCTGCATACCGATGCTACTGTTCATTGCCATCTTGCTCTGTACAACCCCCCCGCCTGGTGACACCACCCACTAGTCCAAACCTGTGCTCCATGGCACTGGTGCGCAACTTGAAACCCAATTTTGGTCGCATTGAACAGGGCATTCACTGAACCAACTGCTTGGACGAGCCCCGCTAGCCTGCACAAAACAGCCTTCCCTGCCCACCGCCCACTGTGGGAGCTTGCTGTGAGGAGATTTGCAGCTGGCAAGTGACACAACCATTCCTTCAACATAATGTTTCTGACAATTCAATGACATGCCATGTTGCCTCGCTTGCCAACATGGTGCCGCCATCCTTCCTGCTGAGACGGACATAGGTGGCGCTTAGGGTTTGACCTCCCTGGCTCATACCGCAAGGGTTTTAGGGTTTCTTTCCCCCCGCTGCAGTGCCTACCGTGCGCCTCACCCCTGGCCTTGAGGCCCAGCTGGACAGAATAACATCCAGATATGAGCAGCTGTGCATGGAGCTGTCAGGTAAAAACCCCCACACCCTCAACCCTAAACATCTGTGCTTGGAGCTGCCAGGTAAACCCTAAAGCCTACCTTAGTTGTCGCCCCCGCACCCGACCCATCCACCATGCGCCCACTCCACAGCATCCCCCACGCTTCCCCCCACCACCCGCACCCCCACCACACACGCACTGCATCCTCACGGATATCTCCACACCGCCACACCCTTCCTTACTGCTACCTTCTCCCCATTGTCAGACGAATCTTCCGCCAACCTGCACCCCATCCAGCTGGCAAAGTTTGGCAAGGAGCTGAGTGACCTGCAGCCCACAGTGGAGGCGCTGGCCACGCTACGGAGGAAGAGAAGGGAGGTGAGAGGGAACCCCAGCAAAAAACCCTAGCGCAAAACTCTAGTGGCAGAACCCTAAACACGTGGCGGCGCAAGAGGAGGGAGTGGTTGGGGCACCCTTGCACAACATCATATTTGCATTGCATTACAGATTGGGTTTTGTGCCAACACCCCTCGTTGACGTGGCTTCCCTTTTATCGGGGCGTTCTGGGTAGACCCTCCTCCTGCATTGTGCGTGTGTGGACGGCCAGGATGCCATAATATTTGACAATGTGAATGTGATTGTAATTGTAGTTGTGTCTTGCCAGGTGGATGAGCTTGATGCCATGGTTTCAGAGGCCAAGGGGGACAGGGAGATGGTCAGCATGGCTGAGGAGGAAAGGGCGCTGCTGCATAAGCAGGTGGGCGTTGGAATGTTTCGCATGTGCCGTTCTACCTGTTAAATATGCTTCATACACATGAGCGGTACCAGTAGGATAAATAGAAAACAGGGCCTTGAAGTTCCAGCAATAATCATCATTTTATTGCAATCCATTCTGTCGCATGTTGGGCACATTATATCACATCTGATGCAATCCCATTCTGCAGCATGTATCTGTGCCATGATGGGCAAGCTGGGTCAGAGGCAGCAACAGTATTGTGTGAAGTACAAGTTATACTGTCTATTATTACCTGCTGATTGTACCTATAGTTACATACATGCGGCCACCAACCATGCGTTCACCTGGACATGTAGGCCCTTATGTGTTGTAGGCCCTAGGGCTCTCCTCGTGCAAAATAGTAACCCCTCCTCCTCCGCCCTCTCAGATCCCCACCCTTGAGCAATCCCTGTTGCTGTCTCTGGTGCCCAAGGACGAGGCGGATGACAGGGGGGTGGTACTAGAGGTACGTCGGCCAGGGTGTACTAGTACTACTGGCCAAACTCTCAACCCCAAAGAGGGGGTGGTTTTTCTCCCTGTGCAGCTGCATGATAGAGCAGCTCGTGGTCGGGGCATGTCACACGAATCATGTGTGACATGAATCATGTGCGGTGTGCTGTACCATAATGTGGTTGGTGCAACCTGCCCTGCTCTGCTGACATGGCGCATTTGCGCAAATTTACCGGCATGCCACATGGCGCATGCGCCACCGGTGCTGATGCGCCAAGGGGTGGTGGCTGCGCAGGTGCGCGCGGGGACGGGGGGCGACGAGGCTGCGCTGTTTGCCATGGACCTGTTTCGCATGTACCAGCAGTACGCCGCCCTCAAGGGGTGGAAATATGAGATTCTGGAGCTGGCCGAGTCGGACCACGGGGGGTGCAAATCGGGGAGCGCGGCCATTTCGGGATCGGGGGCCATTTTTGGGGCGCTCAAATTCGAGAGCGGGATCCATCGAGTGCAGGTAATGGGTGGCACCGGGGAAGGCAAGGTGCATGGGGCTCTTGGGCTGAAGGTGAACCTTGGAATTGTAGACTGGTGATTTTGATTCAAGTGCCATATCCATTACCTGTTACCTGCGAAAGGAAGTGGAAGACGTCCCCCCATCGCCATAGGCACTGGCAGTGGTAGGTTTTCTAATCCTTGTTTATCAACATCCATTTTGCAATTCTACACCTCGCTAAAGGTGTGAGGAGACCCCCCCTCGCATGCACGGCCATCCATGGATGGGTGAATCTGCAGGGGATTCAGGCAGCACTTCAGCCAGGGTGTGGAACTGCAATATGGATGTGCATAAACTAGACGTAAATGGCCTGTTTTTTTTCTTTCTGGCCCACCGCCACCTGTGCCTGTGGTTGTGGAGGAAGTTGTTGATCTAGGGGAGGTGATTACAGTGGTCAAGGGCTTGAAGGATGGGAATCAAGCTGCAGGCATGGATGGAATTGCGCTGAATTCGAGTTTTGTGTGTGCTGAATTATATATATTTGTGTGTGTGTGCAGCGTGTGCCGGTGACGGAGTCCAGCGGGCGTGTGCACACTAGTGCGGCCACGGTGGCCATTCTGCCACAGGCAGACGAGGTGGGTGTGCAGCCATGTGAGCCAAACTGGGCTTAGGACGAGCTGGTCCAAGATGAGAAAAATATTGCAACAAGATGTAAATTGCGATGTCAGAATTGCGTAGCAGAAGGACCGCCTTTCACGCTGCACCCCCCCGCAATTCCCACCCATCCTTCAAGCAGGGTGACGTTGAGAAAATTGCGCATTCACCCCGCATCCCCCGCCAATTCCAACCCATCCCCCACCCCCACCCACCCATGCAGGTAGACATTGAGATCAAGGACGTGGACCTGCGCATCGACACCTACCGCTCCAGTGGCGCGGGTGGGCAGCACGTCAACTGCACAGACAGCGCTGTGCGCATCACGCATGTGCCATCCGGCCTGGTGGTGTCCATACAGGTGGGGGCCAATGTCGTGGAAATCACTAATAATTCTCATGAAGCAAATTCTTCTGCATTAGCCACAGACATGTTCAAGTATTATGATCATCGCAATTGGGTGTGGGTGTGGGTGCATGCATGCATTGGCTGCTAACGTACATTGTGTAGCCTACAGTTGCAGCTGACAACACTTATTGACCAAAAACAAACGCAATTGATGTTGCTGTTGCTTGCCCCTTTTAATTAGTTTTGGCGGCCCCCTCTTCCCAGGACGAGCGGTCCCAGCACAAGAACAAGGCCAAGGCGCTCAAGGTGCTGCGCGCAAGGCTGTTTGAGCAGGAGAGGTGCGCGGCGGGGGTGGGTGGGTGTGGGCGGTGTGGCATGTGGTGGGGTGTGCAAGGGCGATTGTGGTGTTGGGCTGCTTGTGCTTTCTGTGCAGGGGCAGTGGTGGGGCAGGGATACGCACGCTGGGTAAATGTCTCGGCAGTGGGTGGTGAGCATGTGAGGCAGCGTTATCTAAGATGAGAAAGTTTCCGCCCATGCAGCGTTGCCAATGACGTGCCATGCATGTCCACACTTTCATCAATGTGCGAGCCTAGTTGGCAACTTAACCAAACGACTCCATCCATAGTAAGGGTTTGGGGCTTACATGCATGGGCCTGAGTTGACATGGCAACGCTCTGCATGAATCTGGAATGACATGACAGTGTCCCCATGCATGCGATGCAACAATGGCCCACATGGGCCTGGCTGATTGATTGCCCTGCCATGGATGCAGGCAGCGGCGCATGCAGGCGCTCTCAAAGGACCGCAAGGGCCAGATGGGCAGCGGGGACCGGTCGGAGCGCATTCGGACCTACAACTTCCCGCAGGGCCGGGTGACGGACCACCGGGTGGGTGTCACGGAGCACGGCATCGAGGAGGTGCTGGGCGGGGAGCGGCTGGATGTGTTCATTGGGGCGCTGGGGGTGCACTACCAGACGCAGATGCTGGCGAGTCTGGCGGATTAACTCTCGAGTCAAAGTGGGCAATGCAAAGGACTGGACACAGCGCTGTAAGAGTGAACTGCTGTGCCATCAATGCCGACCAGTTGCGCCCCTTGTCAGTGGTGTGAGGAAGCATAATTGTGGGGGTGAATGCTGGGGCCTGTCGTGGATGCCGAACACGTGGGTTGGTTGGATCTGCACCTTGCAATTGGTTGTAAGCTGACTCAGACCATTGGGTGCTGGCTTCAGTTTGAGACATATTGAACTTTGGTGTTGAGTCTGATTCGGTTACACATATCCCTTACACAATGTGAACGCTGAGTTTACTTCCCGCTGACAGTGTTTATTGCCTTGCAATGGGCGGCCACGAATACTTGTTTTGTGCTGCTCATCAGTTGAGTACAAATTCAAATAATATCACTGAATCTGGCATTCACGTGCATGCCCGGGGGTAGTCAATAGACTGAAAATGGTACAGCAAAGTGAAGCTGCCTAAAACTGCAGTCCAAAGCTGCGGCCTAGCCCTCGCAGCAGATACAAATACAGGAACAACCGCTACACGGTAGCGGGCATAAGGTAGAATTGCAATCACTGAAGTACTGTAACAGCACTTCTCAGCTACCCACGGGGATATCACTTGTGCCCCATCATGCTATGGAAGGGCGCTGAAAGAATATGATGAAAGTGACGAATTGTATCAAGTGGTGTTGTTCCAGCGGCTTCAGCAGCAGCCTCCCCCGGTCAGGCCAGCGTCGCCTGCTGTCTTCATGGTGCCAGGCCCCAGTGGCTGCGCCTTGCTGGCCTTGTCCACAGGGTCGCGTGCTGCACGCTCCAGCTTGTCTGCCTCCAGCTGAGCTTTCAACTTCTCCTGCTCCTCGTTCCTTATCGAGGATGAGGATGAGCTCCTGCTGATGTGCCTGGCCAGTTCCTTTTTCAACCTGTCCTTGGTGTCCTCAATCTCCCTCACCTGCACAGAGTTGTTTTCAGCTTCAGAACCAAACAACCCAGTACCCACAGTTTGAAAGCATACACAAACACACGTCAAAACAACTGGCCCTGCAATGGCACCAGCACACACACAACCTCAAACCACACACCACGCCCTCTGCTCGCAATTGAACCCTGCTTACCTCTGCCATTGTCAGCTTGACACCCTTGGGGACAACAAGGTTTGCCTCGTCTTCTGGATCAAACACCCACCCCAGGGCCAACAGTGCATCGAGGGCACCAGACACCTCCACGACTGCAGATTGGATCTTGGCGTTGGTCAGTCGGATTTTCTTGTACTTCTCTTCAGTGGGGTTGATAACCACGTTCTTTATGAGCTTCCCAAGGATCTCCAACGTGTCTAGGTTTTGAATTAGCTTGAGGGAAGCTTGGAAGGGTGTGAGCTTGCTGGGTGGTAGTTTGGCCGGGACATAGCCTGCAGACGCAACACATAAAGTGGTCAGTTTTCGTGCAAACAGAAGAAGCACAAAAGCTGCATATGCCACACACCATACACTGACCTGCGTAGCCCATTTTGCAGCTGGGGTTGGTGCGAGTTCAAACGGTTCACCACTGCCCCCACGTCAGGAAGCAGCTCCTTGCGACGATCGGTGGTCCAAAGGGAAGGTATCAATGCACTGGGTTCTTCAACCTTGGCAAGCCTTGCTATTGATATCACTGCTACCAAGTCCGCACACAAGGTGAAACGCTTGTATTATAAATGGTGGTCGCCACTGCAAAAATAGCCATCTAATTAAATTTGTGCTTAGCTGGCACTGCCCCGAGTGTGCGAGGAGGAACCTATATGATGCTCCCCTCGATTTGTTGCAGCACCAGCTGCTGCAGACTCTTTTGGTGCAGAGGTGCAGCGAAAAGCCTGTTGCTCCCATCGCTCGCCCGTCTTTGTCCCCACTGCTGCTGGCTCGTGCACCGCTCGTGTGGCATGGTTTTGAGTTTGCATCGAGAGGCGGTCAGCAGTCCGTGGCAGGTTTGAATAACGCGTCTTCCCTCGCGAGGAGCCTCACCGGTTCGGGGACTAGGTTTGAAAGCAGCGTGCAGGCACGCTGAACCGAGAGGAATGCTTACAGGAGCAGCCCCATGTCTGTGGCGTACTACTGCCGTGGGTGCTTGAAGGTAGATAGGAGAATCTGCGGCGTGGGACGGGCGCAATGTCCAGCCAGGCCCCATCGTCAACCACAGAAGTGACGGCAATAGCCGACCTGCTGAACAACGGCTTGGACAGGGAAACCAAGAAGTTCCAGCAAAAGATAGCCATCAGCCTCAAGCACGAGGCCCTGGCCGAGAAAAAGAAGAAGCAGGACGCGGAAAGGCTGCAGAGAGCACAACAGGTATGGCTTTTGTGTTTCAAACTGAAGGGGCTCCTGAGGGGGGAGTGGGGCCCTGTCCATTGGCCATCGAGCTGAACGTGTGTCGTTTGCCTGCCCTAGAAAGCCAAGGACTCGTGTAATTTCCACGTTGAGAACATGGAGTGGGCCTCTACCATCCCCGAGGCTCCCACGTACTACCCCACCGTGGAGGAGTTCAAGGACCCTCTGGCATACATCAGGGCCATCCAACGAGATGCTGCTGAGTGGGGTAAGCCTGCACATTGGCAAGCAAGAGCACCCCTTATTTGTTTGTTGAATCAACGGTTTTAAGCTGTGGGTGTTGCGTTGCAGGGATATGCAAGATCGTGCCTCCCGTCACAGCGGTTGTTCCGCCGAGCATGGTACGATATGACGTGGCTGTTTGGCTCCTACATGCCCTCGTTCGGCCATCCCGCATGCATCCTGTTGCTTGCTTGGCTGAACCCCGGCCTCGTTGCAGGTCCTGAACACCCTTTCGGGCAAGCGTTTCAGCTTCACAACAAGGCAGCAAGTTCTGAAGAAGCACAAGTGGGAAAACTTGGACAGTGATGTCTTCTTTCAACGGGGCAGGTGAACACAGCGAAAAAACACCACAAACCTTGCACAAACGGCTAGCACAGATACCATTGGACCTGCAGTGTAAACCTGGACTGTTGAACGGTTTCAAAATACTGTTTTTGGAACCACATGCTGAGTTGGACTTGTTTTTCACAGGAAGTACACTGTCCCAGATTATGAGAAGCTGGCTGATGACTTTGCTCGCAAGACCTTTGGCACTGGTGCCGCCATGCCCTGGCGAATGGTTGAGGTACGCAGTGGTACCACCAAGTGCGATGGCGAGGAGGCCTATTCTGTTGGAATACCCGGCATATATGAAGAGTACAACGGCAAGGGGGTTGTCCAATATGCATCAAGCCACCCACTCCCACCCTACCCACCCTTGGCTCTTCGCAAGCTTTGTACTCATTGGGAGTGGGAAGCGGCAACCTTTTGTCACACCAGCTCTAGCTGTGTGTCCCGAGTGTAAAATCCACACCCTGGGTCCCTTCCACCACCTCCCCATCGCTGCCTTCTTTCCAAAAACTGAGCCAGACCCGGTGCCTACACCACCTGTTCTATCTCAAACCCTGCACCTGCCGAGCCACCACTCACTTCTTAAGGCGTGCGGAAATGGTGGCGCCATGCCACCACTGCAACTTGACCTCACACTGACCCAAAACCCTAACCCCTGAACGGTTGTGCGCGCAGTCTGAGTACTGGAAGGTGCTCCTGTCGGACGTGGGTGTGTGCGTGGAGTACGGCAACGACGTGGAGGGCACGGCCTTTGAGGACGACAGCTCAGACCCGCTGGGGGAGAGCAACTGGAACCTAAAGGTGAGCGCAGGGGCAGGGCACAGTGGGGCAGGGCACTATGGGTTAGGACACCCATGGAAGGACCTGCTTCAGGCTGTGCAAGTGGCAATGGGCAGGAGGCAATGGGCCAGGACATTTAAGGGCAGGTCCCACTGGAGCAGGGCACTGGTGGTTGGGGCAAGACTTGGGCAGAACCCAACAGGCAGGAGCTATGAGGGCCTGTTCAGGACCCAGTGGATGGCGCCTGCAGCCCACGCCATATATGTGCAGCGGCAGGACCAGCAGCGCATAAGCATTTTGTGCCCTGAGGGAACATTGCTCAGAAGCGGCTCCGTGGATGGTCTGCACCCATGCCCACACCCACACCCACGCCCCACGAATGCTCACCCCCATCTCACCCCCATCACCCCCCTCCAGGTCCTCCCCAAGCTGCCCGGGTCCTCCCTGCGCCTGCTGAAGAGCGAGGTGCCTGGCGTAACCTCGCCCATGCTGTACGTGGGCATGCTGTTCTCAACCTTTGCCTGGCACGTGGAGGACCACTACCTCTACTCAATCAACTACCAGCACTGCGGGGCGGCAAAGACGTGCGTGGCGGGGGGCCAATGTCCAGGGTTTAGGATGTAGGGTTTAGGGTTCAGCAAGAGTGGGGAGAGGGAGGGTAGGAGTGGATAGTGCAGGCGGTGTGGCGGATGGGGAGCATTGCTGGAGTGTGGTGTGGGTGTAGGTAAAGGAAGGAAGCACGATGACCTGGGGTGCTAATGGGGCTGGTGGTGGTGCGGGGCAGTTGTGGGCCTGTTCGGGGTGGTGGGGCTGTGGGCACCAGCGCCCTGTGCTGTGGGCACGCTTGCACTTCATCCTCCCCCCACAACCCACCCACCTCTCTCCTCCCCTGCAGCTGGTATGGTGTGCCCGCCTCCAACGGGGATGCCTTTGAGAACTGCGTGCGCGACAATGTGTACCACGAGGCCCTGGCTAGGGTCACGGGGGTGCGCGCCGAGTTTGGCCGCTCCTGCGCCACCGCATCCACGCTCATGGGCAAGACAACCATGTTCTCGCCAAAGTTGCTGCTGGAAAATGGTGCGTGTGGGGGAAGTTGGGGTCATAAAGCCGGGGTGGTGGGGTGGCAAGGGGGGTGCATGATGTGGCGGAGATCTATCGGGTCATGGTGTGAAGGGTGGGGATAGGGGGCATGTGGCAGTGAGGTATTGGAGTTTGCAATGTATGGGGTGACGGGGTTTTCCGCGTGTTCATGGGACCGGTAGCCGTGCAGGCGTGCAGCGCCGCCCGCACGGATTGGCGTCCGGCAGGGCTGGGGCCGGTTGTGTCACGGGTGTGCAGGGCAGCAAGGTGTGTGAGCGGGGTGGGGTATCCTTGCGGCGGGCAGTGGCAGGGTGCTGGGTGCGCGCATGGGGGTGTGCATGTGGGGCCACACATGGGGCGAAGGTGCAAGCAACGCCTGGGCTTCGGGCCTGTAGATGGTGGAATGCTGTACTAGCTACCCTGGTACTGCCACAGCTTCACGATGTGGTGTGGGGACGGGGACATACCCTTCATTGCCGAGTCCAGGCGTGCAGCGCCGCCCCACTCACCCAATGATCATACCCTCTCTCCCTAGCACCACCACCACCACTCGCTCCGCATTTATGCGCATGTGCCGCGCACCCCCTCCCACCACCCAGCACCCACCCTTGCAGGCGTGCGCGTGTGCCGCGCCATCCAGTGCCCTGGCGAGTACATCATCACCTTCCCGCGCGCCTACCATGCGGGGTTCAGCAACGGCTTCTGCGTGGGCGAGGCGGTCAACTTTGCCACAGGGGACTGGCTGCCCTATGGTGCTGATGCCAGTGCCAGGTACCGGGCGCTGCAGCGGGCGCAGATCCTGCCGCATGAGCAGCTGCTGTGCCAAGAGGCGCTGACGCTCAAGGGTGAGGGGTGGGGGGTGGGAGGTGGCTGGATGGCAGGCTGGCTGGGTATGAACATAATTCTAGAGTCAATTGAACCTGGTGATTGTGGGGTTGATTCGCAGGCACAAGGTGGTCGTGTACTTGCAGCCCTGGGCCGAGGTTACAGTTGCGGTTCAGTGTAAACGGATGTAGGGTTTTCAAGCAGGCCATCCTCTGAGCCCCACCCTCCATGTTCGCCGGCCACCCCCCTTGTGCATGAATGCAGGCCGCCTGGATGAGATGGTTGAGGTTCGGTCCCAGGGAGGTAGCGCAGCCCCCGTCCAGCCCGCCGACCTTGTGACCATGCAGCAGTTTGTGAGCCTGATGCAGCGACAGCACGCGCTGAGGGCCATGATGCACGCGGGGGGGGTGGGCGTGCAGGCGCTGCCGGACATCAGGTGAGGGCGGGGGTAGGGTTTGGGGTGTAGGGTGTAGGGTTTTGGGTGGGCGTGCAGGCGTTGCCGGGGGTTAGGTACGTTGGCGTAGTGTTTTGAGTGAAGGTTGTAGGGTCTGCGGTGCACCCCTGCCAGCCATTGGCTGTACCGTTTAGGGTCTAGGATGCAGACAGCTTGCGCTGTGGGTCATCAGGTGCAAGGGTCTATGGTTTAGGGTCTGCATGTATGATCTGAGGTTTGTGGGGGCAGGCGACCATTTCCCACTTCCCCGGTTCCATTTTGGCCTGCTTCCACTTCCGCACCCAGCACTGCCTGGCCAGTAATCTGTTTGACCATGCACCTCCCAAACCCTAAACCCTAAAAACACAGCATCACACACCGCAAACTGCTGTCATACCCATGCCCCCAACTGCCTTCCTCCCCATTTCCTCCAGGTCCAGTATGCCCTGCTCCCACTGCCGCACCCAGTGCTACCTGGCCACCAAGCTGGATGACCAGTCACCAGACCCAGTGTGCCTGGAGTGCGCCGCGGGGGAGGCTGGTGTGGGGGAGGGGGCGGTGGTGGTGGTGCGGCGCGACTGGGGGGTGCTGGAGGCGGCTGCGCGTGCGTTCCACATTGTGCTGGAGCCCATCAAGGGTGCGTGGGGTGGGGGTGGGTGGTGGTGGTGGTGGAGGGTGCTGAGGGGTGGAGATGACAAGTGGCAATGGGGGGGGAAGGGTGTTATCTGTATGTGGGGGGGTGGTGAGGGGTGACCGGTTCCTCCCCGTCTCCCGCGCATGGGTACGTAAATTTTCCCCTTGTGCCCCCCTTGCTTTCACCCTAGTTCCAGCATGCATGGACTATGAGGATGAGAACGATGCACAAACAAACCATGTTTACAGTACGAGGTAATGAGAGGAATAAAGGGGGACCAAGGGAGTTACATTGGTTTTATAAAGCAAATTTGGAGTAACAAGTAAATCTCCAGTCACCAAGTGGGTTAGTCCTCATCCCCGCGCCTCCACCTCTCCCCGCAGGCTACCGCCCCGCCCTCAGCCCCGCCGGACTGTCGAAGAACACTGCCCTGGAACAAAACCCTAGCCCAGACCCTAGCAGGCTGGTGCAGCAGGGTTTTGCATGGACGCTGCTGCCCAAGCCACAAGGGGTGGAGGCAACCGAGGCGACCACCCCTGCCGAGCCCACAACCACAGCCAGCTTTGCACAGCTGGTGGTGACGTTCCAGGTAGGGTTTTGGGGCTTAGGGCTTGGGGTTTTGGTAGAATGGAGTGGTTTTATGGGTTGAGAACCTCCGCCAGCTTTGCACAGCTGGTGGTGACGGTCCAGGTAGGGTTGTGGGGTTTAGTGATCCATTTGCATGCGCTCCAGCAGTACAACCAGATGGCAACTGCATATGTCACCCTGGCACAGCTTGCGCCACCCATCTTCTGGCGCATGTGGTATCTCCCGCCAAAGATGGACTGCATGGGTATGCTGAACCCCCCTCCACCCACTCCTTGTAACCCCCCACCCACTCCTCTTGCACCCCACAGGAGGCAGCCACACAAGCCGCCCAGCAGTGCGCCCCCCGCCGCTCACCCCCACCCCTCCCGGCGCTCACCCCACCCGCCACCGCCACCGCCACTGCCTCCGCCACACCACCCACCACTGCGGGCCAAACCCCCACCGGCGGCCCCCACCCGGGCGACGGCACCACCTACCCGGGCCTGCCCGCCACCTCTCACCCCCACACGGGCTTTGCCCTCTACAACCCCCTCGCCACCCCCAACCATCCCAACCACCCCTACCATCACGCCTGGGGACCCGAGGGCCCCACCCCTACCCACCACGCCACCCCGCTGGAGCAAATCGCCTCCCTCAAGCGACCCGACATGCTCGGGGGGTACCAGCAGGAGGAGAAGAAAAAGAGGCGCAAGCACAGCGGCCCCGTGCCCACCGGCTGCATCAACAGCAACGAGAACCCCCTGCACTGCCTGGAGGACCTGATGATGGATGTGTGCCTGCCGGGTGAGATGCCGGTGATGGTGCGGCGCAGGGTGTTTGGCCACCCGGGCGTGGCGGACAGCAAGCGCTACCTCATCGCGGCGGAGGTGGTCAAGGTGGGTTCCAGCTAGGATCTTCAGCGAGGGGTAGGGTTAGGATTAGGGTTTTGGGTCACCCAGGCGTGGCGGACAGCAAGCGCTACCTCATCGCGGCAGAGGTGGTCAAGGTGGGTGCTGGCTAGGGTTTTAGCGAGGGATGTGGTCAGGATTAGGGATTTGGGCCACCTGGGTATGGCGAACAGCAAGCGCTACCTCGTCGTGGCAGAGGTGGTCAAGGTAGATTTCTGGTTAGGGTATCTGATCAGGGTTTACGTCGAGCCGTGCGCGCTGTCTGTGGCTGTACCAGTGGTGCTGGGCCAGTGATAACTGTGTAGCTGTCCGGAGAGGTGCATGTGATGGTATGGAGGAGGGTGGTTAGACACCGGGACGTGGCGGACAGCAAGCGCCGCTAATCCTACAGAAAACCCGGATTACCAACTAAAACCTCATCCCTACCCCCCACTCTCCAGGGCTCGGGCTTCCAGACCACCACCAGCGCCAGCAACATCATCGAGCGCTGGTTCCGGGAGGCCACTGCGCACGCCGCGGAGATTGGCCTGCCCGCCCCCTCCCTGCCCCCCCGCGCAGTGTGCAAGGGGGTGAACGCACCCGCGCCCTCGGGATGCTACTGCGTGGGGCCGGAGGACATCCAGCTCATAGGATGGGTGCTGCAGGAGGACCTGCGGTAGGGTTTCAGGGTTTTAGGGTGTTACGTTTTAGGGTTTCAAGGAATCTATATGGGGCCGGAGGACATCCAGCTCATCGGTGGGTGCTGCAGGAGGACCTGCGGTAGGGTTCTGGGGTGTGCAGGTGTAAAGCATTGAGGCTTTGAGGCTTGGGGTGTGCAGGCGCTTGCAACTACAGGCTGCCACAGCATGCCGAGGGTTTTGCGGCGTGTGACTTGAGAACGTTGTGGTCTGGGCGCAGCATGGTTTTATCCTTGTGCATCCTTACCACACCCATTGAGCCCTAAACCCTAAGCCCGTGGCCCCCTTCCGCAGTGCCCGTCTGCGCAAGTTTGTGAGCCACGCCTTCCACGACCCCGACCCACTCTCCAAGGTGGACATACTACTCAGGGCGCAGGAGGTGGCGAGGGCCAGGAAGGCGCTGGCAGCGGCACAGGTGGGTTGGTGGGGGATGGATGGGGGTTGGGGTGTGTGGCGTGGGGCCTAAGAGAAGGTCTTTGTGGTGTTGTTTTGGGTTGTCCAGCTAACCATGCATACATCCCCTGAGGAGAGTTTGCGAATGTTGAGGACCCATACCACTGCAGAAGTTGGGGTTTCTGCTGCAGCATCATTCCCCTCCCCCCGCCACTTTAAAAAACCTGACACCCCCCCCTCCCCCCCAAACCCTTCCATAGGGTGCGCAGCAGAACTCCATCCTCAAGGCCACGCTGAACAAGGTTGCGCACAAGCCGCTCCCCGTCACCTCCCGCAAGCCCGAGCTCAACTCCGCCACCATGCCCGTCACCATGGACGCGCAGGTCGGGGGGCCGTTCATGGGGCAGCAGCCAGCGGGCATGCAGGGGATGGCGCAAGGTGGGTGAAGGGGGGTGGTGGGGCATGCTGGTTTGTGCATTGGTTGTCACAGTCAGATGTGTGTGCCATCAGAAACACTGCTGGTGACAGCTCCTCTTGGTTCAAATGTTAGGTGCGATTGTGGCATGCCGTTGCATCGTGTTCCAGATATCAACAGGCAAGCCCCCGCTCCTGATAGAAACGTGCATATATGCACACTGGGCAAAACCCCACGGGACACATACAGTACGACACCCCACCCACCACCTACCCACCCCCCGCAGGCCTGCAGCGCGGCGGCCCCAGGCCCACCCTGATCCCCCAGACCACCCCGCTGGTCATCGCTGGCTCCGTCCGACCCATGGGGATTGGCATGCCCCAGGGCACCAACGCATCCCTGGTGGCTGCGGTGTCCAACCCCACACGCCCGGTACCCACTGGGAACGGCACCCTGGTGGCCCCCCGCCCTGTGGAGAAGCCGCTGGCAAAGTCCCTCCTGCAGGTAGGCCTGTGCACGGTCTAAAACACTAACGCTAATGTGTCAATACCCTAAACCTGGGCCAAGTCCCTCCTGCAGGTAGACCGCCGCCTGGTTTGGGAAACCTGAAAAGAAATGCACTCCTGTCAGTACTTGAACTTTCATTTATCATACTCGTGAACATGCCCAACCCTGGTCAGCTCTCTCGGTTGATTGCTTACATGCAACACAGTTGAGCAGGGAACCTTGCATGTGGGGCACCAAACAGCCTGGATACATCATGTGTTGATCCTGCGCGACGCAATGTCCTGCTGGTTTAGGTCAGCCAGTTGCGTCGTCGCTCGGTCACCAAACCCTAAACTATACCCTAAACACTGCCCCTCCTCCTCCCTGCAGATGCTGGCCACCTCCACCCCCACCACCACCATCGCCACCCCACCAGCGGACGGCGCCCCGCCCGACCCCCACCACCCCGCCTTCATCGAGAACCTGATCAACGGGTTTGCAGTGGTGGACAAGCAGCACGCGGCGCTGCAGCAGCAGTACCAGCAGCAGCAGAAGCTCCTGGCCAGCGTTGAGCGGAGCCACCAGCAGCAGCTGCAGGGGCAGGGGCAGGGGGGCATGCAGCAGCAGGGGGGCCCGGGGCAAGGTGGGTGTCAGGGGAGGGAGTGGTATTTGAAATGGGATTGGGTGATGCCGCACCTTTTCGTGGTGCAGTGGAGTTAAGATGTAGGGTGTAACACCAGGAATGCTCGTTTTGGCAGTTGGAGCGCAACCATGCCTGACCTCCCCACGCCATCCCTCACTCAATCCTTTTACCCCTTGTGCCCATCGGCACGCCACCCATCCACATCCACCCATCTACCCTCGTCTCTACATCGACGTTAACCACGACCCCGTCCTTGCAGGATTCCGTCGCCCCTCTGGGCCCCCCCAATCGCACTTTGCGCCCTCAGGCCAGCAGGTGGGAGGGGGGTCACATTCCGCATTTGCCGCGGTGCCCAAATCCTCCTCCGCGGGGGTGGCTTCGCCTAGCGCGATGAACTTCCAGCCAGGCATGACCTTTGCCATGTTCCACCAGCAACAACAGCAGCAGCAGCAACAGCAGCAGCAGCAGCAGCAACAGCAACAGCAACAGCAACAGCAACAGCAACAGCAACAGCAGCAGCAGCATTGGGGTGGTAATCAATGAGCCCTTTACCCACACACCTGTGCATGCCAGTCTGTTGCAATGGGTTGCAAAGCCATCTGGCGCCCTGGGCCAGCAGCAGCTTCAGCTTTGGGGTGGTAACTTATGAGCCCCTTACCCCACAAACCGCCAAACCCCTGGGGCAGTTTGTCTGCAAGACATTTGGCGCCCTGTACAACAACAACAGCCACAACCAGCAACAGTATCGGGGTGGTATACCGTGGGGGCCATTTACTAAGGGTCACTTGCCTGCATGTCATGTCAGATTGGTTGGAATGTACTGGCATATATAGTGTCGCATTTATGGACACTGGTTCCGCTGCATGAGGGTTGTTGGCCAGCCATTGAGATGGAGTAAGGTCGGAAGTGTCGCTACATGTTAGAGATGAGAATGGGGGGAGTTTGGAGGCGTGGCATGATGGTAACAAAGCAGGCTGTGCCTTTTTAGAACGCTTTTGATATGTCCGTAACAGGGTTTGCAGGAGGTTTCAATGTCCCTTTTTTTGTCAGGAGTCTGCTCTCTTTGCCTGTGGTGCTAGATTGATGTGTCGTCAACCCAGAGTCAAACCCAGCCTCAAATCCACGTATGACACCGGATGTAGCCGATTGCCCCTGTATTGTTGGCATGCGCTGGGTGATGTAGAATTTTGAGTGAGATGTGGGTCTTGCATCAGTGTTTTCTCCCGTTTGATTATCCAGCATCCCTTCTCAAACCATGGCCGATCAAAATGTTTACCGTGATGACCTGCCAGCGAGAAGCTTTGAAAGAAAGGAAGTGGTTACACGGGACTAGCCTGGCTTTGGTTGTCTGACACCAACAGTGTGCTCACCAGGCCAGACACTCGAAGTTCGACAACCCGCATATTTTCAACTGCTACATGGATTGACGATGTTACCAGTAATTACAGATTCAAATTGAATCACTGTGGCATTTATCGACCGTCTGGCAGACTGCAGCAGTTGGCAGTTACTGAGTTGCCAACTTGACCATACCATGGGAGCCTCCGACGGATAAATTAAACTAGATGGAGCTGCCATTATGGTATATGATATGAGCCTCCTACCGGAATCAGCTATCAGATATGATTCATGATACTATCATATACGGTAGATGATCTGCAGGTAATGCCAGTCTGAGAGGGTGTTGATCATCCTGACGGGAAAGATTGGCAATGCGGGACTTATTCGTCAAAAATAAATGAAACTGCAATGTTATTTCATAAAGAACTTCGCTGCCCACGAACCTCCCAAACCGTTTTGTAATACCCCTTCACACTGTAATCAGTCTGTGCCAACCTGCCCTGCAGAGGGTTCTTCTCCCAGGACCCTAGCTACCTTACTGAATTCTTGACGGGAGACAAAAATATGTGGCATCAAGCTGTAATCTCCCATACAGTACAAAAACGGATAATAAAACCCCAGCCCGGCTGAGCCAAGATAATTATTTTACTAGCCATTAACGGTAGTGATGAGGTAGATATTATAATATTCTCCCCTGCTGATAGTTATAACCTCTCTGCTCATAATTATTCTGGCTAACGCTGACAGCCCTTCAGTCACTGTTACCCTCAACACGCCCCGATGAACGACAGCAGGTCTCCAGAACCCCCATCCCCACCACTCCCACCACTCCCAAACGTGTTCAGGCATCCCCTTCCCACAGGCGCCATCCATGCCAACAAGTTTGCTGCCGAGGCAACCAATGTACCAGTACCTCCCCCACTCTTCAGGTTGCCTGGGTCTGTCTTCACTGATTCAGCACCCCCACTAGAGCCAATGACCAGGTTGACCAGGGGGCATAAGCAAGCCTGCCGATCAACGTACACGGGGAGGGTCCCCAGCATGCAGCAGGTCGAGGAGGTGATGAGCTGGCTGCTGTTGGCTCCACTCACATCCTGGGCGTAGGCGCTGCAGGCAGAGAACATCTGCGCGCAATGCAAATTTGTGTGACTAGTGGCAGATGACCATTTCAAGGCAGTAAGCAAAGACAGATCAAATTCTGTGCAGATCAGGGTAGGCATTGGGCTGCATGCACTGTACCTGTCAGGCAGTTTTGCACCAAAATCGAATAGACCCTCAAAGTTTGTGAAGAAACTGGTGTTTACTCAATAACTTGTGCAACTGCACCCACCACTCTAGATTGTGACAGTCCAATCCCACATGTTTGCTGATTAAATATATTTTGTAAGCAACAAAATTAAAATGTTTGGCTATTTCAGGTGTTGAATTGATGGCTGATCATAAGAGACTGCCACCGACACATCCGATGCTCGGCATAAATCCCCTATCCCATCATCCATCCCATTCTTCCATGCTGATCTGGCTTTGTGCCGGAACGCTTATAACACACAATAACAATAATAATAATAAATAATTGTTCCATGCGCTGGCCCTCACCTCCTGGTACTTCCCCTGGCACTTGCTTGTCAGCGTGGCCAGCACAGGGTAGCGCCCCATCATGTCATCCGGCGACGGACCAACGGATGCTTCTGAGGTCCCTGCCGCTGGCTCAACCACACCCCTTCCTCCTGGCTGCCTGGCTGACTGCACCGCTTGGTCCCACATGGGCTGGGTAACGGTGCCAGCCATGACCAGGGAGGGGCACTCGGTGGTGTCAAAGTCAGCGAGGTACAGGATGGCGAGGGCCATCACGCCTGCATCCAGGGACACCATGGTTGATGTACACACCCGGTTCAAGCGCCTCTAGGGCACACTAAGGTTGGTGGACACACTGGATTCAAGAGCCCGCATGCAGGGCTAACCACCGACCAAGATGCCGCCCAATGCACAGCACAAACAGGTTTACAAGCGCCAAAACTCCGCCGCTTGCACTGCTCAATTGCAATGCACATAAAGCCAAGCAATGAATCTGATGAGGCGACATGTCTCGTTCTGACAGCACACAACCCCAGCGCGACATCCACTGCATTAAAATTCCCCATATAAAGGGTGTAGGGTTCAGGGTTTACCAAAGTAGTTGTCCGAAGCGTCGTAGGTTGCCGTGATTCGCAGCACCTGCCCAGGCTGGACAATGTACGGCTCCTGCACCAAGTTGAGCGGCATCTCCACCAGGTGGCCCAGCTCGTCCCCAGCCACCCCCTCGCGCTGCCCATACACAGCGCACGAGTCGCAGATGAGGTCGCCTGTGTCGACGTCGTACATGCGCACGCACTCGCCGCCTGGTGGTGGGAATGTGAAGGGTTGAGGGTACTGACAGAGGGGGGTAGGGGACTGCCTGTGTGGCGAGGTATGCTTGGCACGTACCTACCAGATCACATCTACATGGGTATAGGCTATACCAAAAATATAGCTATGCTTCACTGCTGTTGCTAGTCTGTAACAATTGATACACAAATTATACTTGCGTGAAGGAAGCAGTTGCAATCCATGCATGCCATGTCTAACCTGTACTGCTGTACTGCTGGAATGCATGTACCTTACATGATGTAAACAGCCAAGAGGACTTAAATATATCACTTGATACATTCTCCTGTAACGGCCACATATATTAAAGAAAATGCAAAATTTCTAGCATATTCATTTGATTCAATCACTGGCAGATGTCTCACCGGTGTGCAGGTGCCCCAAGCAGCCCACAATGCTGAAGGCCTGGCTCTGTGGGCACAGTTCATCCACCGCCGTCTCCAACTCAATCGTATCGTTCGCCCCTGGCCCAACCTTGAACACATCGTACTCGGTCACAAAGCCCTCCTGGCCGGGGATGTCGATCATGCGGGAAATTACTGGACGGAGGTCGTCACGGGCCGCATCCACCAACGTGTACTGCACCTTGAACTGCAGGGACACATGGCACAACTTCAGCCTGCACTTGATCTTGCCTGTTACAGTGCCTGTTGCAGACCTGGTCTGGTTAGTGGGTGCACACAGACATAATGCATGGGAAACCCCTGGGGAAACCCGCTTTTCCACATTCTGTACCTGCAGATGTACCATCCTGGGCGGTACAGGTTGTGGGGCAGCCTCCACAGGGCACGTGTGGCAGCAAAACAGGTTGCCGGCAGCAATGCGCCGCTGGTCCCCAAAGCACCAGCACTCGATGCATGCCTTGACGTCTTCCTCTGGGGTGTCTTCAGTGTGGATGAGGTGCAGCGTCACGCGCCTGGGTGGAGGAAAACATGGGCATTTTACAACGTATAGGTTGTTTTGGATGTGTGCAGATGCATCATTGACCATGGCCGCCATCATGGGTTGCCAAGATTGGCATTTGGCATCTGGCAGGAGACAGAGCGCGCATGCCTGGGATCACTGAGCAACATACTGGCAGGGCGCAATGACAGAACGGAGCTTGCACATGGAACATGTGCTTTAAACCACCCCACAATTGCCATCAACACCAGATATCAACCATATAGGAAACAATCACCACATCCAGATACAAGTGCACAGGTTTAGCGGGCTACACATCATTTCTGCGGTACATTGAATGCGCACCTTGCTGATAGGTCGGAAGCCACCCGGGATGTGTTGTAGATGACGCCATATGGAGACGGGAAGGGAGGGTACTTTGCCACGCCCCTGTATTCCGCCTCGAATGCAACAAAGCCTCCCCAGCCGTGGTGAACGTACACCTCCACAAACAGAGGCAAAAACTCAATTGCAAGTGCTGAACAAGCTCGCAGTTCCAGACTTTTAGACAGGGTTTCAGCCTGGAGTTTATGCACAGGATTGCTTTGCAGTGCGGTGTGCCAATGCAGCTGTGAATGAGATGTTGCAGATGTAAGCGTGGCAGAGCAACATGCTGAGGCACACGCTGCGCTTGCAGTGGCCGTATTGATAGATAGATTGCAATTCGCTTTAGCTCAGCCTAGTAGGCCTGTTGGGCAGGGGGGCTACTGGGGGGGCACCTAACCATGCTGCTTCTCAAATGTAGCTGACCCTTGCTTTAACAAAACCAAATGCCGTTCTCAGAACATGCGGGAGCATCAACCATGCCTTTGATGAGCTTCTACGTCACCTAGCACTTCACCTGCTCAGACCTCCATTGTTCAAACAGAGCCCATGAAAGCGCACATTTATCCATTGAAAAGTCCCAGGCAGCTCACCTCTGTGAGAGGCACGGACTGGTTAGCTCTGTCCTGCAGGTCAAAGCTGATTCTGTGCTGAGCAATGAGCGTGTCAGCCGGAAGGGGTGCCTCAGCTGGGACGCTGACGATAACGTTCTGCAGGGTGCACAGAGGGGCTGGTTTGAGAGTCAAGCACGGGCCACAATTTGATATTAGGACTCTTGAGCTAAGCTCGTACAACTTCCATCTCAGGCAAGACCGCCTGGTGGCACCTTGACTCAAGGCTTGCAGTCATCCGGTAATTGATGAGCCCAAGCCATAGCATGCAAACTAGCATGAGCAATGAGTGCAGTGGATCATGCCATGAATTGAGTTGTTTAAGTTATGTAAGGGCCCCCGCTAAGAAAATACTAACAATGCGATGGCATGGATAAAGATGCAATGGCTTTGTTACTGGCATTCTCAGCAAACGTGATCGCATAAACCCTCAAATGTCAACGCACGTACGTAAGGATCAGCCAGCCTAGGCTGGTTCATCATGCACAATACACCAATTGCTTGCATCCAGGCTTACTCATCAATGATGCAAGGTGCTGCCATGCACTGTGTTTGTGATTGGTGAACAGCAGATTAGAACAAGTAACACTAACGCGCTCTATACCACAATTTATCATCAGCAGCGAGCCTGTACCATCCAATGGCAAGTGACAGCACTGATGAATAACATTCCCATTCAGCCAGTAGTAATGACGGCTGGAAATGGCTTTCTGTTTGTTTATTTGTCTGTGTGTCCAGTCATGATGCAGCCCTTGCCTGGCCTGGTGTGAGAGACACTTCCACAGTCCTGCACTCCACCTCCCACAGGTCCTTGGCCCCCAATGCCCCAACCTTTGTTGGGCCGCTACACGTTGCAGGCGTGTCCAACACCTGTGTGCCCGCTAGCACCTGACCCAGGGTAGACTGGCTGGGTGCCAGCTGAAAAGGGGTGGAGCCTGCAGCCAAGGGAGAACGGTTGGTGATCATACAGGGAAGAATCATATTGCATGTTAGCTGTCCTGCAGTGTGCCAGCTGTCAGAAGGTCAATATGGAACGGGGTCCTCTCTCACTGCAGGAGGGGTGGTATCAAGGGTAATAAGATAATGATAGTCCTATTATTATCCTATTACCCTTGGTGGTAGCATAGCCAGTGCTGCATAGAAAAGCTTGTACATCAACGCATGTTTAGAAACCTCTTGAAAACCTCACCTGCTGGAGCTTGCTGGCGCCCAACACTGACACTGAGGAGCATCCCAGCCAAGCAGTGCTCCGCAACTGAGCAGGCAAACTGGTATTGACCGGGTGCTGTGAGGTTGAAGGTGAAGGGTGTGCTGTAAGCGTCAGCAAGCTGGCGAGCTCCTTTGGCACTGAAGTTACAGTCTGCTGTGGGCAATAGCCACACATCGTGATACCCACGCACCCAGTTGAACTCCTGCAGTTGCACAAAAACTGTGACAATGAAGTGTGACCCATATCTAGTCAGCCTAATTTTGTAAACCGCTGGCCATCCCGCAAGACCTATACTCGGCGTATGAGCCAAAGGAAGCTTGTACCACACACACATACACAAATGGTACACTAATCTTGAAGTGTGTAGACATCCATTCCTGCATGTCCTCAGTTTTCAGGTGTGGACGTCACTGTTTAGAACGCATATGAGCTGCCAAAGATACCGATATGACTGTCCAGCTGGAATTTGCAGGTGGGTGAAGTGCTTGTTTGTTCACAATTCAGTCAAAGTTTGCAGGTGAATGTTCCTCGCGTTTGCTTTGTTCTAAGTTTATACAAACACCAACCATCAAAAGTAGCCACACTACAAGCCGGCTTCAAATTTAATCAGGGCAAAGCAGGTTATATGCCCATGCACCGTTAGGCGGCAATGCCATGCATGCATGCGTGCGCGCAACAAAACTGCATGCATGGCATTGCCGCCTAACGGTGTCAAGCTTTGTACTGTTTGGTTTGCATATATATGCAGCATTTCCGACTTCTGCATTGTTACCACTTTGCATATGGTAGCGTTGGCGAATACCAAAGGTACATTGTGGGCGAAAGCTGGGCCAATGGAAACCTTGGAACGCACGTACTTTGTACAACCACAAGTACTAATGCAAATACCGTGCTATCACCAGAGCGCATATGTATTGTTGCCGGCATCGCAAGGAAAACTGTTCTCCTTGACATTTTGTACAGAAAGCCACGAGCTTTCAGCGAGCCAGCAAGGAGGCCTCCGGCCGTGTTCAGCTAAAAACTCACCAGTACATCGCCAACAGGCAGTCCGTTCATAGCTGGCAGCGACGCGCCAACCTCCCATCCAACATCACCACCCACCACAACCTTCTTGGGCTCGCTGAAGGCCGCGAACAACAGTAGCTGGAGTGACACACACAGCAGCCTCGCCATAGCTCCCATTGCACCACCCCCTTGACGCGGTCTCGTCTTTCGACTATTTGCTGCTGTTTGCCTTCGAACTTAACATAAACCCTGGCCCAGCCGTTCAAATGAAGTAAAGACGACAGCGACCTTGCACACGTTGCACACACATACAAAGGGTCCAATGTGACAAAAATACAGTCTACTGCTGAACGGTCAGGAAAAAATACTACAATACCCAACCAGTGCTAGGTCCATCACAGTGTTGTTCATTTTTGATCCGTTGTGTGGCAACCACTGATCAAGGCGCACGTGAAAAGTAAGAAAGGGAGCTATAAAACTCTGCAGTTTGGTACATGCACTGAAGCAAAGCAGGGGCCTACCCCGAGAGATCCGCATGATATCCCTGGGCAGACAATGCACCTCACCAGACACCTCACCCATCCCTGGCTGTGCTTGCGCTGTGATTTGGCCAACCCCTGGGATGTGCCCCAGTGCTGTCATTAATACAGCTCACACAGTGTGGGTACATGCAGCCTCAGTTCAATGCATGAGAGCCAAGTCTGCCCCGAAATCGAAATGGGCCCCAGTATTTGCTCCCATCAGGATGGCTCTCGTCCAACTGAATGCGCCCACGCCGTCTGCCCCTCTCTCTCTTCATCCACTGCCATACCCCTCTCCCCATGGCAGCGTGGGTCTTCAAGGAAATCCTTCCTCCACAGCACCTCCCGCTTCCAGCATGTGCCGCACTGGCGACGGTGGTGCGCCCTCAAACAAGCCATAGCTCCGACATGCCCGCATCGTACAGGGGTTGGTCTGTGACCATGTACAATATGGCCCCACATGCGTTGCGTGGCTATCCTGGCTCCCACGTGCGCACATGCGGCTTGAGCCCCCTGCTGCGCGCCTCACAGCTCCGAAGCGCCCCCATGCGCTGGTGGGTGCTTTTCATGGAATGTGCCACTGTTCCGACATGGAACACATGCGTGCCTGCCCCCCCGAGTTTGAATGCGCCTGCATGTGTTGCATTCCCCTTGCACACATCTCAAAGCCCCATGTGGACCACATGCGCTGCGTGCTCCCGTGGCTCTGATGTGCCCGCATGTGATGGGTGCTCTACACGCATCATCGCCCCGATGTCACTGCATGCATTGTGTGCTCCACCCGCGCCCCCCTCACATCTCCATTGAGTTGCCCTGCTCGCCACTGGCGGGGCTGGCGCCAAACACCATGTGGCTGCTGCTGCTGAAGTTGACATGCACAGGGCCTTGCGCTGCGAAGGCACCGGTGGTAACCACCGCCGAATGCTGTTGCTGCTGCTGCTGGTGTTGGTGCTGGTGCTGCTGCTGGGGTATGGTGGCGGGGTTCCAACTGAACAGCTGTGCACCTGTGGGAGGGCAGATCGGATTGACAAGGCCGTAGACATGGAGTCTACCCTCGGCAACACTGACCAAAGCATGCTGCATAACTTATGCAAGGTTCATGGATGGACATAAACTAGTACTATAAAAGAAGAATGGGATGTAGTATGACATGGAATCGCATATGCGGCATGGGCTCGGGATCTTGAAAAGTCATAGTTTCATTCAGAAATTGTACAAGGCCTGCCGGGACCTGGGTTGCGCAATGCACAACTACTAATCTAGCTGCACCGTTGCAACGCATGCACCTAAGTCAACTAGGTGAATGGCATAAGACACTCGGCATCTAGTGGCATGACAGGCGGGCCCAAACGTAGCTACATGGTACCTTGCAGGGCTGGGTTGGATGGGGCTGTGTTGATGGGGGTGGGGAAGGCAAGGCCAAACTGCTGCTGCTCAAGCTCCTGCAACCTTTGTAGGTGCTCTGCAGCAACAACCCCAGCTGAGGATCAGTCAACAGGCATGGGGTGGAGGGCCACATCAGTGACCACTGCCAACAAATTTAGGGTCTCTAATGTAGGTTCTAGGGTTCAAGAGTCACCATTGAAAACCACCGATCAACAAAACAGGTAGCAGCAAATGCATTTTGGTCGATGCCACCCATGGGGTGCCCAGTTGCTCAGGATCGTAATAGCTAGCGTTTCAGAGGTTGGTGAACGGCCCGGCAAGCAGAGCCAGGTGATTGCATGTGTCACTGCGCTGCTGGAATGCATCTACTGAATCAGTGCCTGGCGACCCACCTGGCTTGAGCTTGATTGTTGTCCGCCTGTCCCTGACCCAGTTGTAGCACTCCTGCAGCCTCCACCGCCGTAGGTGCATGAGGTAGCCAATCACCACCATGGGGGACCTAGCCAGCAATGTGCGCATGGAGTGAGTGCGGGGTTGCCGACCGGGCAAGGCGGCAACACCCAAGATTATCCTGTTGCATGCCCATGCCCTATAGGGACGTGTGCATGGGATAATATGGGCGACTGCTGCTACGGCATGTCGGCAGTGATTGTGGATCTGATTCTGACAGGAGTGTGCAAAATGGTGCCCTAAGGGCTGCTATGGGATGCAGCTTGTGGGTTACCTGCTCCAAATGCAGCTCGTACTACATGCAAGAGCAGAATTGCATGGAGTGCCAGGGCCAGCATGCACAGCGTGCTTGGCAATTTCACCTACCCGCTTGTCCCAGACATGCAGTGCACCAGCACGCGCCCGCCCTCCTGCTGAACCTGGTCTGCGCCCGTCAACAGAAAACCCTTAGGGAGGTTTTCACGGGGATAGCGACTGTGGCACTCAGTAGGGGGTGAGATGCTGTTCAGCAGGGTTCAACCAGGCCAGGTACCTTACCTAGGAACTGAAAGCACTCTTCCAGGGGAGGGGGCGTCGCTGACACCGTGTGGTACACAAACGAGTTTTTGAATAGCGCCTGGCATGTGGGTACCGTCTGCAGGGAAAGACAAGAGTTGGCCATGAAGCAACTCCCAGAAGGTGCAGTTGCCAATATGCGGGTCTTTCGATTATGCATGCATAGGTGTGCTGACAGCAGTGGTGGTCTAGGGTTGTGCCCACGTACGTTGAGTATATGACTGATGCCCAGTGTCTTGAGATGTTCAGATCTAGAGGCGTTGTCGTAGCTTCCGAGGTACAGGAACTGTGGGACTATTGTGGAAGGAAAGGCGCTCTCTTTGTGCGACTCAGTAGTCAGCACTAAGGTATGCCCACAGACCGAACATGGCTCGCCGTTCTCGTACTGCAACATAGTTGAGCGTCAAACAGGAGAGGCGAGAGAGGCGGTTCCATAGCTTGCTGACAGCTCTCGGTTTTGAAAAGGACTTACATCGTGGTAGTGCCCGCAGGTGAAGCACGGGTCTTCTCGTTCCCTCTTGGACTTGCTGGCCATGGCGAGCCCCTCCTACCAGGAGACCTCTTGTGCAGAGTTGCCAAGTGCTACAACTTTCAAGCAGCTCCTTTTTAAAGCAATCAAAGTCTTGTCAACTCTCAAATCAGAGACGACGGTGTGTGCCCCACAAAAACGGTTCAAATGATTGGCATGGGCATGGGACCATGCATGGCGGTGGGTGATGCGGTGGGATTGCACTTGTTTCGTCAAGGAGAGCAAACCAGAACTCATATGAACGCTGGAGGGATTGAGGGTCCGCTTGGTATGCAAGACTTCACGTTGACACGAAGGCCTTTAATCGACACATTTTCAGAAAATAATGCTGAATGTTAAAATCTATTCTCCCTGGCAACGAAATACAATATATTAAAGGCCCGGTTGAACAGGGAGCAGGCTGCAGTCAAAACCTACCAGCATCGAAGGCAAGTAAAAGCCTTAGCAAGGTTGCTTTGCACAGAAGACTTTAAGGTAGCGGGAACCAGTTAAAGAGAAGCCAAGTGTTGCCTGGATCAGCGGCTGGGGTGCGGACTGAGGTGCTTGTACGAGGTGCGACTGAACCAGCAACTGCGCCAGCTCCGCCTGCTGGCAAACTCAGCAAGTGAAAAGCATCGACGAGGTTGATTGCTGCATGATCGTCACACACACACAGATAATTATGTCGTGGCAGAAAATGGGTATTGCCATGCATAGAGCGATCTCACCGGTCCCAACTGGTACCTGTGTGCTTTTGTGCTGCCGCATGTCGTGGTAGTGCAACTCTACTTTGCCGTTCACAGACAAGCCATATTTCATGGTCATCGTTCTTCGTAAGGTGTGAGGTGCACTGAAAGCACCCCAGTCGGGACCCATCAACAGTTGGGCAAAGTGCAAGGTTGTACCCAGTCAGATGTCTAGTTTGCAGGGCAGTAAATGTCATTTGCAAGATTAGATAAAGCCTGATCTGGTACAGGGCTGCTGCTGTTTGAACATAGGTTGCACGGCCCAGGATGGTGGTCATGCACTCCACAGTCACCAGGGTTCTTGGCCATGCTGTAGTGCCTCTTTGAAACATACATGGCAAACTACGCCAGTGCCCTCCTTGTGTTCCTCTATTGATCTGACTGTAGGCTTTCATGTCTGTGGCCTGCAGGTGACCTTGCTTCCAAGTTGACCTTTCTACTCACCTGGGCAACCAACTCTGGGGTCCTGAGCCAAGCGCACTTGCAGAGTTACCACAACGGCAGATAAGATCCCAACACAAGGGAACTGCCTTTTTTGTGACAGCATATTCCTCGGTGCGACAGCAAACTCTGCCTCGCACCTGGTTTTGGTGTGCAACCACCCTTGTTTTGGTGCAACAACCCCAAGTGCCTGTTTGGAGCGTGCTGTGGGTAGCTATTTCTACCTGCTTATGTATTGCCGCTTGTTTGGGAGTAGTTCCCTACCCCCAACTCAACGGAATGGCTAACCCTTCAACTCACGCAGGTATCTGTAGAACCAGTGGGGCAACATGAGCGGAGGCGCAACTGTGCCAGCATTGGCCAAATACAAACTGGTGCGTTCCACGGCCACTGCCCTGCCAGTCTGTTTGGCGCTGTTGCTGATCCCTTTGGGGCGAAGTACTGCACTCAGGCATAACAAACCATGGTACATTGCAGGTGTTCTTGGGGGACCAGTCTGTGGGCAAGACGAGTATCATCACAAGGTTCATGTACGACAAGTTTGATAACACATATCAGGTTGGTGGAATATCTTGTGCTTACAGCTCCTGAATGCCATGGATGGTGAGCAGGTTTGACCTTGTCTTTCCGCCTCCAGGCAACCATCGGCATTGACTTCTTGTCAAAAACCATGTACCTTGAAGACAGAACCGTACGCCTGCAACTATGGTAAGGACGGTTGTGGCGATGCCTTCAGTGACCTTATTGTGCGCCTTTGTGCTGTGCACTTGGTGCCGTGGATGTAGCCAGTCCTCACCCTGGGGTGGCGGCGTTGCAGGGACACGGCAGGCCAGGAGAGGTTCAGGAGCCTTATCCCCAGCTACATCAGGGACTCGTCGGTTGCGGTGGTGGTGTACGATGTCTCAAGTACGCCTGCTGCCGTGCATGTGCCTTGCACTGTGTGCTTCTCCAAGCTTGCAAGCACTGCCAAATGCACTGGCAAGGTTGCCAACTGTTGATGTTGTCACGCGCAGACAGGCAAACGTTCCTGAACACAGCCCGGTGGATCGAGGAGGTGAGGCAAGAGCGGGGCAGCGATGTCATCATTGTGCTGGTGGGCAACAAGACTGATTTGGTGGACAAGAGGTAGGCACGAGGGCACTGTGTGTTGCATGGTGGAGGACAAGATGTGGGGGCACGGGGGCGCCGTTATGTGTAGGGTGGTGCAGGATAAAGAGCGGCATGGTCCCAGATATGAGAAGGCTGTTGCACATTCTGGTGCATGCAGGGCTAGGTGTTATGCGTATACCAAGATTTAACAGGTGATCAGCCTGGCAGCTTATTGCCATGTGCACTGTCGGCCTAGGACAAATAGGGCACACATATGTGGTTTTGTGCGGCTAACAGAGGCCGGCCATCCTCTGTCCTTGCAGGCAAGTCTCGATAGAGGAGGGCGACGCCAAGGCCAGGGAATACAGCGTCATGTTCATTGAGACCAGCGCCAAGGCGGGGTTCAACATCAAGGTGAGCATGGCATGCCCGAACTCCAGCTGCACTAGTTGTACCAAGGTCCTCACTGCAACCCTAGCTGAGTGGTTGTATCAAGGACGCCAATGCAACACCATGTCATGGGTATCAGGAGTTGGCCATGCATGCGGCGCAACACAATGGTTGCATGTCCTTTGCGCTCTGGAGTTGCTGCACATGCTGCTGATAAATTGGTTACATTCTTTCCATCAGTACAGCCAGACCAGCAGGCATCATGTAAACTTTTAGTGTAATTTTCTTTACATTATTAAGGCTGCTGATGGCAATGGTGGTGTCCTCGTAGGCGCTGTTCCGGAAGATCGCCGCCGCGCTGCCTGGCATGGAGTCCCTGTCCAGCGGCAAGAAGGAGGACCTGGTGGACATCAACCTGGCGGACAAGGGGCAGGGCAAGACCGCAGCGCAGGCGGCGGCAGCATCGCAGTGCAGCTGCTAGTGGGTGCCAGGGGAGGTGTACGTAGCACGCGGCGCCGGTGTGCCCATGCGCCGTGTGCGCCAGTGGGTGGAGGTTGCAAAAGTGAACCCGTGCATGGCGGGGTGTACATGGCACGTGATGAGAAGTGCAGCGCCCAACGGGAAGGTTGCACCGGCAGCTTCTGGCGACTTGCTGTTGGGAGGCGTCTCATAGCACAGCGCTCAACGTCGTATTCTGCTGGAATGGGGCTGTGGCTCAGACCACGTGGGAACGTGCGGTTGGGATGGGCACTAAGGGACGGCGAGATAGCTGGGCTAAGAGCAAGGCTGGAGGGTGCACCTGACAGGGGTAGTGTGATGCACTGAAACTTGCTGTTAGAGTTTGCTTTGTTCAAAATGCTGCCGAGGATTTCATTATAACCTGCACAGCAAGACCTGGAACGATTTTCGTAAGTGCAATGATGGTGCAATGCGCTGCAAACCCCTCGCAGCCACCGCTCGGTTAGGTTCAATATTACTGTGCTTTAAAATTTTGCGGAGCCACCCTGTCAATCTATTATCATATTGCAGCGCACGGGGTAGGTCCTGGAGGGGGGCTGCCCTGATGCCATTTCTCGCCAATGGCATGCGATGCCATGGCATGCGATGCCATGAATGGCCTGGTGCCCCGGGGCAAATGCAGTGCATGCCAAGTACTGTGCTTTTAGCGGCTGCTGTGGCAGAACCTCGGAGTGGAGAGACACTGTCACCTGCTGATTAATAATATATAATATGGGCCTAGGGGCGGCCCAATGCTTAGGTCTTCGATACGCACCGCTCAAGAGGAGAAATTAAATTAAAATTATTGGCTCCATACATGGCAGCACACCTCCAATCATTGGCATTAAGCTACTTTGTGACAACAGGCAATTGCTTAAGCCCACAGGACGTGCCAGCTCAACGATTTTGCCAAAAATGGCATCGCAGCGGCTGCCGCAGCAATTGATGGAACATAAGCACAGATCCATGGCATGTCAAGATGGAGAGTGACCTGGCGTGACTCACCCTTGACACAATGCGCGCGGCATGGCGACCAGTAATAATTGTCTAGACACAGGACCTGGTACTTTATTATTTATAAATTCCTTACAAGGACATATAGGCACTGTTCACTTACTCTTGGGAATAAGCCTTGCACAATAACAAATGTGCCCTGACTATAATTCAAAACCACACATGCGCAAAGCATAAAGTACACACATTCTTCACCACATGTACTAGTAGTGAAGGTTTTTGTTAAGTTCGCTGTGAACTTAACAAAAACCTTCGCTGCTTCAAAAAAAAAAAAAAAAGGGGACGCACAAGGGCGTAGAAGGGGCCACTGGCTCGCATCAGGGCACCAAACCAGCCAGAACGGTCAAGCACAGGCCTTAGCCAACGCCAGCTTGAATAACCAGCAACTCGGCTGCTATATAGTGTGGCCTATCCTCAAGTTCACTGTGAGTTGTATACAGTGATCCCTGTGACCCACACTGAACTTCAAGATGGCCACACTATACATTGCAGCCGAGTTGCCGGTAGACAGTGAATCTACTACACCAAAGAGTAAATCTTCCCACACCATACCATGTGAATTTCGAACCGGCTGTTTACTTGCCTCTGAAGGCGCAGAAGTCGGCTGCAAAATTGCCTGCCTGATGTGCTTATGTGTGGTGCTAAGACCCCCATCCCACAGCAGTGCGCAGCCACTCAAAACACCGCTCCTCCTCTTCCCTCGCCTCGTGCACCCGGACACCATCTGTAAGAGCTCCCGGGGCCAGGCGCTGCAATATCTCAACGTAGCCATACACATCCATGGCCATGCTGTACTCCCCGTGCCGCCCCATGATCCTGACCCCCTTACCGTGTGTCCCCTCGTACCACCCGTGCCGTGGCACGATGCGTAGGTTGCGGTTGATTGGCACCTCCAGCTGCACGCCATGCCCACGCGTTATGTTCAGCAGAGTGAGGCTGGGCATGTCGGGCAGCACCAGCAGCTCCGGCATCCTGTCAATCACCAGCTTCCGAAGATCGGTGAGGCTGGCAAGGGCAGGGCTCAGGCGCTCTATGTTTGAACAGTCCAGGTGGAGGGATGTGAGGTGGGGGAGGGCTGGGAGCAGAACCGCCATGGCATCCAGAGCCACATCACGATATTTGCTGATCCTAAGCTCCTGCAGCGACGTGGGGAAGCTGCCAGGTGGCAGCTCCATGGAATCGCTCACATGCAGGCTCTTCAGCCGGGTGAGCTGCCGCAAGGAGGTGCCAACTGTTGCACCCTCTATGTCACCCCAGCCGTGACATACCCTCAGGCTGACCAGCGCAGGCTGATGGGCGAGCATCGGAACGTAGTCCACCCCGTTAACCGCCACCCCTGCCTTTCGCAGTTTCTTGAGGCGTGGAAGCATGGGCCACCAGTGTGCGGTGCGGGGGTTTGTGCTCCTGACGTTGAGGTAGAGGCTGTCCAGGTTGACCAGTGCTGACATGGCAGGCAGGCAGGCTGCCACCTGTTCTGGGGCGCAGCGGAGCCACAGGTTCAAAGTAGTCAACGAGGTGAGGCGGAAGGTGGCCTCAAGCAGCTGCCCCACACTGTGCCCGGTGTATACGCCTTCTTCCAACTGCAGGTCAGTGGTACAAGCTGGGTTGAGGCTGCTGAGCACGCGCAGCATGGCCTTTGGCTCGTCCCAAAGCCTAGTGATAGACCTGGTGGCTCCCAGCCTAGAGCACAGCCAGTCCATGACCGGCGTGCTGAGGGCAGGGCAGCAAACTTCACCCCAGGCCGCGCTCGGGCCTTCAAGAACATGTTTCCAGCGCTTGCACACCAGCTGCAGCTGCGCCTTTTGCTTGGTAGCCTGCTCGGTGCCTGACAGAGCCCCAAAGACGCGCTGCAGGAGGTGGTCAGGGAGGGAGTGTATGGGGCACCCTTCACACTGCTGGGCGCCTATGACTGGGCTGTTGTCGCTCACCATGACTATGGGTACCTGGTCCAAGGCTCAGCTGGCGGATGGACCTGCAGGGGAAAGAGGGGTGCAACATGGGCGTTTAAACTTCAAACAAGTGGTGCGCCTGCTAGAACCCTGAAAAGAGGGTGGTTTCAAGCAGCCTCTGGAACTTCCAGAACGGGAAAGCAAGTCAACAGGTGCCAGCTCACACCCATGCGGCCATACCTTCGCAAACCATGAATGCATGCATGCATGTGCAATCCGCGACCCACCTGATGCCAACACTCCTGCCGTCAATGCTGGTTGTCGGTACGATACAAAGCAAGCAGCTGCCAGCACCCACCCTGACAGTTAGCCTGCAGCCTATTACTACCAAGAACAAACGTGCTTTTACTCACGTTTAGCCCAGGTGCACGTGATAATCACGGTGGAGATATTTTTCATCTTTGCAAGGGGGATAACGGCCAGTTTCTCCCTCGTTTCCTGAAAAAGCGCCTCCTTTACTCGCCTGTCGTGTCGTCACTAAGCCTTGCTGAAACCCTTTTACGCACCGAGACGCACTGGTTCGAACCACAACGTGGGCTGATGCGCCGATCGTAGGCCGAAACCGCCTACTTGAGTGGCACGTTATTGGGATCAGCGCTCGCTCGCTTCCGATATACCGTGGTGCTTGCCACGCACACTCTTAGTACTGCTGCCATCATCTCACCACCCAGTCGCCGCCTGGACGCTCAACAGCAATAGCATGGGAGTGGCCACGCACTCCGGGACCCGGCCTGTGGCACTCCCTAGCCTGGCCTCCGGTGCTGTGGCCTCGGCGCGTGGCATCCGCCCAGCTCGCCCATCTGGGCCCCTGGGCCGCCCCACCCCATCCTTCCCAGCCTTCCATGGCCTGACCTCGGCCGGCAAGACCTCCAGGTGCTTCATCCACCAGGCCCCAAAGTCGCTGAGATGGAGCTCTGGGGTCCCTGGGAGGGTGGCCCAGCTGGTAACGGCAACCGCCTCGTCCAACTGCGGCATTCCTGAGAGGCAGGGGCTGTACGATCCCCAGAACGAGAAGGACTCGTGTGGCGTGGGCTTCGTGGGCGAGCTCAGCAAGACCGCATCCCGCTCCTGCGTGACTGATGCGCTGGAGATGCTCAACAGGATGTCCCACAGGGGTGCCTGCGGGTGCGAGGCCAACACAGGTGAGGGGCGATGCGGTTGGTGCGATTCGTGGATGCACACGTGACTGAAGGGCATGCAAACCCTTGCCATGGCAGCACATGCAAGGCGGTGGGGCCCTGCATCGTTTGCAAAACCGGCCAACCCTGCTTCCATCGAACAACCTGCCCCGTTGTCAACCTTATGGCTGCTTTCGGAAGTATTCTCTGCTCGCATGCAATCTCGTTTCCCTTGTCCCTGGCAACTGCATACCCACCTTGTGCACCGATGCCCGTGATGGGGCACCACCACCCCCTCCCCCTCCTCCTTGTTTTCCCCTCACGTGTTGCCTGTTGCGCGTGCTAGGTGATGGGGCGGGGCTGCTGGTTGCCATCCCCTACGACTTTTTCGCTGCTGCCCTCAAGGAGGAGCAGAACGTGGACTTGCCTCCCGCAGAGGAGTACGCCATCGGCGTGGTGTTCCTGCCAAAGGTGAGGGGATATAGTGGCCAAAAGGGGGCGCGCCCCTACTCTTCCTGTAAGTGGTGGGTGGGGCCTTGTCCCACTCTTGCTTACTCATGGGTGGCGGTAGCACTACTGCACTGCAGAGTGCAGCCCCCTATCCCCACCCACACCCACAGCGCCTGGGTTGCGGTGTTGTCTTAAAAGGTAGTGGACAGGAATAGCCTGCCCTCCTATTCGCCACCTCCCGCCTTACCAGGCTGTGCATCTATGTGTGTGCCCAGTAGGCCACAGCAAGCAGACGGCCCAACTGGCTGTGTCATGGGAACCCACTACCCAACCATGGTATTCACTTGTCTATTCCCTCCCTTTCAAAGGACCCGGAGCAGAACCACGAGATCAAGCAGATGCTGCAGAGCGCCGCCGAGGAGCTGGGCCACACGGTGCTTGCCTGGAGGAAGGTGCCCACAGACAACTCCATGATCGGGCCCGCGGCGCTCAAGACCGAGCCCTCCATCGAGCAGTTCTTCATCTCCAAGAGCGCGGTGGGGCCCAGCTTCCACCTGGACATCGAGGCGCAGGTAGGGTATATCGAGGCACATATATAGGGTTTAGGGTTTATGTGGAGACCAGCTTCCTTGTGGGCATCAAGGCACAGGTGTGGTGATGCCGTGGGTTGGCGCTGCTGATGCTGTGCGATTGCCACAATGTGGCGATTTGGTGGATCCTGCCAGCCCCACCCACGCTGTGGTCCCAAGGCAAAGTGAAGTGCAATTTGTGCCCGCGTGCTTCACAAGCCCATTGTGGTTGGCAGCAGCGTGGGCATCCTCTTAACCTAACCACCGCGCCGAGGCCGGACCTGGCAAAAATGCAACGCCTACCCACCACCGTCCATGCCGCCGTCCCCACCTCCTCACCTCCCTCACCCCACCTGCGCCCCCCCGCAGATGTACATCCTGCGCAAGGTGATGGAGCACGACGCTGGCGAGGCCGACCTGGGCCACAAGACCTGCTACATATGCTCGCTGTCGGCGCGCACCATCGTGTACAAGGGGCAGCTCACACCCGAGCAGGTAACACCGAAATACCCACGTGTGAAACACCCTGGCAGGGTGGGGGCCAGGGGATAGCAACCTTTGACGTATGCAATGGCCGCTCACATGTAAAGCTGGCGTCTGCACAGGTGGCACTAACCCCCGCCACATATGTAACGCTAAAGACATCCTACTCCATATGGCGCTGGTCATGCCTGCTTCACACCTAAAATCTAAACCCTAAAGTTTTGGACCTAAACCCTAATTCTGATTCCCATCTTGCAGGTGCCCGAGTACTTTGCCGACCTGCGCAGCGACACCTTCCGCTCCTACCTGGCGCTGGTCCACTCCCGCTTCAGCACCAACACCTTCCCCTCATGGACGCGCGCGCAGCCCATGCGCATGCTGGCGCACAACGGCGAGATCAACACGCTGCGCGGGAACGTGAACTGGATGAAGGCGCGGCAGGGCGTGATGAAGGCGCGCAACCTGGTGCTGCCCAGGCGCATCCTCAAGAAGGTGCGCGGGCAGAGAACCCTAAACTCTGGAGTGGTCCCTTGGGGGAAAGGGGGTGCAGACGAGTGGGAAATGCAGCATGCAGTGCACATGGTGCTCAAGTTGGTGCTGCCCAGGCGCATGCTCTATTGCCTGAAAAGGAGTGAGTGGATCAATGTGCCATGGATGGTGCACAAACGTGGCGCAGCCGGTGTATGAGTGATTGAGGCTGGGAGGGAGCGTAGCGCGCACACCCTGCCGCTCTGAACAGCCATCAGCCCATACAAGCGGGAAGATCAGATTACAGCCCTGCGCTCAACTCATATCCCCAGGCCCAAAGTGCAACCCTGTCCTATCAGGCTGCGCGTGACAGCCACCTCATGCTACGCACACCCTTTTTACTTTGCTCCCCGCTCATTTAACCTCGGCCCCATGTCGTTCACCCACCCCCCCTTCCCTCCCCGCAGCTCCTCCCCGTGGTCCCCCCCTGGCAGTCCGACTCCGGCTCCTTTGACACCGTGCTGGAGCTGCTGGTGCGCACAGGCAGGTGGCTGCCTGAGGCCATGATGATGATGATCCCAGAGGCGTGGCAGAACGATGACCTCATGCCACAGGTAAGGTTTTGGTAGGGTTTTGCTGGGGTGCAGTAGGGTTTCCTGTGGTGGCTGCCCGAGGCCATGATGGTGGTGATTCCCGGAGGCATGGCAGAACGGCGACCTCATGCCACAGGTGAGGGTTTGGTGGGTTGTTAGGGCTATGTTTAGCCTTAAGAGTGGGGTCAGCTGGGGTTCTCATGGGATTTGAAAAGAACACATGGGTAGTGATTGCGCTGGGTACCCTCTGCAAGGGGGGGTGGTAAATGGTGGCGGGCTGTAGTAAGGTGTAGTGGTCGGTGCTGCAAGGCCTGATCCCCAAAACAATGCACTGCAAGGCTAGCACCCCCACAGCAATGGGCTTAAAGACCTGAGCGCCACCATCCGCACATTTAAACCCTAAACCCTAAACAGCGCGCAGCAAACCCCACACGATGCGCTCTAAGTCCCTAATACCATCCCCACTCCCGCCCGCAGAACAAGAAGGACTTTTACCGCTTCCACTCCGCGGCCATGGAGCCCTGGGACGGCCCAGCCCTGGTGGCTTTCACCGACGGGCGCTGCATCGGCGCCACCCTGGACCGCAACGGGCTGCGCCCGGGCCGCTATTACTTGACCAAGAGCGGGCGGGTGGTGATGGCGTCCGAGGTGGGCGTGGTTGACATCCCTCCGGAGGACATTGCGCGCAAGGGGCGGCTCATGCCCGGGAACATCTTCCTGGTGGACTTTGAGAAGCACATGGTGGTGACGGACAAGGAGGTGCGCAGTGGGAATGTGTAGGCAACGCACTGGGAAGGTTTTGAAACATGTACTACATTTAGTTCTGGACTGTAGCACTTGGCTGACATCCTAACCCCGCCAGTCACACACTCTCATTCAGGTCACACGCGTACCACCTCTTTAGCAGCACACCCACACGCACACACGCACTAACACACACTGTTGCCGCTCACCCCACCCACCCCATCCACCACCCCACCCACCGCAGCTGAAAGCCAAGATCGCCAACGGCCGCCCGTACGGCGAGTGGCTGCGCGAGGAGGTGGTGTCTCTGCCCGAGATTGTGGCAAGTGTGGACCCCGCATTGCTGGTGCCACCACCAATCGGGGGCCATTCGGAGATTGGGAACGGGAATGGCAACGGGAGCGGCGTGGTGGGGACTGAGAGGTGAGCGGCGGGGAGGGGAGGAAAGGCACGGGTTTTGGGAGTAAGCCAGATTTTGATGGTCCAGGCTAGGGAGCTACTTTCATGAGAATGGAGGTGGCCAGTTGTTAAATTACGGCAGACATCCGTCCTTTTTGTGAGGGTTCAGGGCAGACCTGCAATGCCCATTTTGAGAGGGCGTTGGCGGGGAGTTATGATTCTCTTCAGATGATTTATGCATCTTAAAAAGTCTATTAAAAACCATAATTGTAGACTGAAAAATAAGAACTGATGCTACAGCCAAATGGCTTCAAGCAGCACCCCCCTGCCCATACCCCCCCCCACCCCCCCCGCAGGATGCTCCCCAACCTCAAGGCCGGTGGCTACACCGTTGAGGCGCTTGAGATGCTCATGCTGCCCATGGCAACCACGGGGGCCGACCCGCTTGGCTCCATGGGCAACGACGCGCCTCTGGCCTGCATGGCGCAGCGGCCCCGCCTGCTGTTTGAGTACTTTAAGCAGTGCTTCGCGCAGGTAGGGGGTGGTGGTGTGTTGTTGTGGTGGTGAAGGTTGGCCGCGTCGCCGTCCTTTTGTCCTTTTGGGGCTTCAAGCAGTGCTTCTCACATGGGGGTGTGGGGTTGCAGGCGTTTCTACATTGCGGAGCCGGGTGAATATTGGCACAGTCAATGATACCAGGTTCATGTTGGCAGGTACTGATTCCTTAGGCAGATGTGTGGAACCAATACCCTGCGTCTCCCCTTCCCCAGGTGACCAACCCCCCCATCGACCCCATCCGCGAGACTGTGGTGACCTCCACCCGCTGCATGATCGGGCCCGAGAGGGACGTCAGCGACGTGGACGCCAGCTCAGCACACAGGTGGGGGAAAAACCCTAACCCTTGCGATGCACAGGGAAAAAACCCAAACCTGCTCCCTGATCTGTGTTGACTGAATGGGGACTTGGTCTGTGAAATGGGTGCACAGAACCTAGCGTTAATTCCTAGCATGAAATCCTGGCGAAGGTAATTAAACCCGCACCTCAAATATAGCTACAAACCCCAGGAGGACAAGCGTAATGAAACCCTAACCAAACCCCTCCCCCCCCACAGGCTCGACCTGACCCAGCCCATCCTGACCATGGCTGAGCTGGAGGCCTTCAAGTGCATGAAGTACAACAGCTGGCGCACCAAGGTCATCGACATCACCTGGGACGTGGAGGAGGGGCCGCTGGGGCTGCAGAATGCCCTCGACAGGGTTTGCGCTGAGGCCAGCCGGGCGGTGGATGAGGCGTATGCCTTTGTGGTGCTGTCAGACAGGGCCGCAGGTGAGGCGCAAATTCTGGGGGGGAGGGGGAGTTCACAAAGTTTAAGAAGTTTTGTTGCGTAGGTTACTTTTGGAATTTGTTGAGTGTAATTGTGAGGTAATAGCGAGGTACTTGCTGTTACAAAAGACAGACAGGTTACAATGCTTGGAACAATGTTATCAGAAACTCTAGAAAGGCCGGGGACAAAGGGAAGTGTAATACAAAAAGACGTGGGAATGTTGCAACTGGACCCAGGGCTGCAGGCATCAAGCGTTCATCCTCCCTCGTGCACATACCAACTCCACACACCTACCACCCTAACCACCCTTCCCCCCCTGCAGGCCCCGACCGCGCCGCCGTCCCCTCCCTCATGGCCACCGGCGCGGTCCACCACCACCTGGTGAGGTCCCAGCAGCGCTCCCGCCTGGGCCTCCTTGTGGAGGCAGCCGACGCGCGCGAGGTGCACCACTTCTGCACCCTAATAGGGTATGGCGCGGACGCCGTGTGCCCCTACCTTGCCATGGAGACTGTGTTTGCGCTGCAGGAGGATGGAAAGATTGGGGCCGGGGAGAGCAGGGACGGGCTGGTGACAAAGTACATCAAGGTGGGTGGGGGTGTGGTGTGTGGTGGAGGTTGGGAGGGGGTGCAGGGCGGGTGTCTGAAATACATCAAGGTGAAGCTGGGGGGATGGCGGGGGAGGCTGTGTCTGAGCCTCAAGTCACACCTTGGCGCAGATCCTGATTGCACCCTTCAAGGTTACACCTTATGTATACAGCAAAACCCCACAAAAATGTCAGAAACGCTATCCAAAACTCTACCTTATTCTCCATTAGTCCATCAACATGTCTCTAAACCCTAATCAAAACCCTCCCCCCTGCAGTCCATCAACTACGGCATGCTCAAGGTGATGGCCAAGATGGGCATCTCCACCATCGCATCCTACAAGGGGGCGCAGATATTCGAGGCCCTGGGACTGGCGGATGAGGTTATCAACCTGTGCTTCTCGGGCACCGCCTCGCGCATCGGGGGGGTGGGCTTCGGGGCCCTGGGCGAGGACATTCTGGCGCTGCACATGCTGGGGTATGGCTCCACTCGCATGCCTGACGGCAGTGCGGACGCAAGGGCGCTGCCCGACCCCGGGGAGTACAACTACAGGTGGGGGGAGGGGAGGAGAAGGTGGATGGGTTGGTGTTGGTGCGGCGTTCTTGTGTGTGATATTTCCCGTCATATCTGAATAGTTAGTTGGTTGGGAGTACAAGCGCAATCCTTTGTACTAGATCCTCCTTGTAGGTGTGCATCTCTGTCTGAATTAAGCAATCCCATATAAACCCTAAACCCTAAACCCCCCTCCTGCAGGTCCAACCGCGACCACGAGCTCCACCTGAACGACCCCATGGCCATGGCCAAGCTCCAGGAGGCGGCGCGCAGCGGGGACCCTGCGGTGTACAAGGAGTATGCGTCCATAGTGCACGCACTCAACCGCAAGATCAACCTGCGCGGGCTGCTCAAGTTCAAGGCGGGGGCCAAGCCTGTGGCGCTGGAGGAGGTGGGTACGGGGCGGGGATCTTGTGGGGGTATTCCATACTTGCTAAGTACACGGTGATGTTGTTTACTGCCACTCATCCACACACCTGCATGTGTTGCAGCTAAAATCCCTCGCATGCATTTCAGCAATAAGCCAGATTAGCAGTCAGTCCTTCATGCCTTGCGCCAACCAGCCCTGTCCTGGCACTGCTTATACCAAGCCAAGTCTCTCACCTTTAACCCTAAACCCTTTCTTTCCCCCAGGTTGAGCCTGCTAAGGAGATCGTCAAGCGCTTTGTGACTGGCGCCATGTCGTACGGCTCAATCTCCCTCGAAGCCCACACAACCCTGGCCATCGCCATGAACACGCTAGGGGGGAAGTCAAACACCGGGGAGGGAGGGGAGAACTTCCGGCGCCTGGAGCCCAACCCCGATGGCAGCCCCAACTTCCTGCGCAGCGCCATCAAGCAGATTGCCTCAGGCAGGTTTGGGGTCACTGCGCACTACCTGACCAACGCGGATGAGCTGCAGATCAAGATTGCGCAGGGGGCCAAGCCTGGGGAGGGCGGCGAGCTGCCAGGGGGGAAAGTGCAGGTGGGTCGGTGGGGCTGGGGAGGGAGGTGGGGCGTGTGCACATGGCGGAGCAATGCTTGCACAAGCATATTCTGCAGATGCATTTGTTTGTTCCCAAAAATCCCTCCTGGAGGACTAAAAGGGAGTCGGCAGGACAGGAATTTTGAGCAATGCGATGTTGGCCTCATTTGCCCCCCCGCCATTAGGCACAATGCACAGCACCCCTCCCTCCCTCCTCCAACGCCACCCTGCCCCCATCCCGCAGGGCGACATCGCGCGCACCCGCGCCTCCACTCCCGGCGTGGGGCTCATTTCCCCGCCCCCCCACCACGACATTTACTCCATTGAGGACCTCGCGCAGCTCATCTATGACCTCAAGTCATCCAACCCCAAGGCGCGCGTGAGCGTCAAGCTTGTGTCTGAGAACGGGGTGGGGGTCATCGCCGCAGGTGGGTGATGGGGGTGGTGGGGGTGGGTAGTGAGGGTTCGTTGTAGCTGGCGGTGGTGGGCTGGATGGACATGTGGATGGCTGTCATTGGAGGGGTGTGGGTAGGTTAGTGGAACAGGAATGTGGGTGCTGGGGGTGGTGGATGGTGGTGCAACCCACACCATCCTGAGTATGGCAGGAGCAGGAGCAATGGTGCCAAAGGTGTGCTTGCCAGAACCGCACCATTGTTGCCAGGGCGCCTGCGCTGTCTGCTCTGCCTTCTGGGTGCAAGCTAGCCCCTAGCGGGGGATGCAAGCAGTTCCCTGAGGGCAGAGCAAATCCCGCAGGCGGCGTGGCAACAATAATGCGGTCTGACAAACACACCTTTGACGGCAAAGTTTGGGACCATGCTTTGGGACACTGGATCCTGTGAAGGCTAACTGTGTTAGGTTGGCCTCTGTGCGTTCCCTTTCTTTCTTTCTTAGGACTTGCGGTATCTGCTCGTGCTCAACCTCAGTTTGCAAGCAGTTCCAAGATGGCAGAGCAATGCCCAACATCGTTGTCAACTCTGGAAGTGCGAGTACAGCAAGTCCAGCGGGAGTTGGCCCTCACTGGATCCCTGCCGTAACCGTTGATGAGTGAAAGTTTGTTGGCAAAGGTGTACACTCATCAGAGCTAGTACTCCTTTGCCAGCAGCTTTGTGGCACCCAATCAACGGATACCGAATGGACCCAGTGAGGCCCAACTCCCTCTGGACTTGCTGTACTTGCTCTTGCTGTTGCATTATACGTGAAATATTTATTCATTCTATTCGAAAATAGGGTGTTACAGAAGATTCGTTAGGTCAACTGCTGGAGGGCACTGATTTAGGCACTGGCTGCGTCTGTGTCTGCTGACCCAGAGAACCGCAGGGCCATGCACAACCCCTTTCCCCTCTCCCCGCTCAACCCCCTCCTGCCTCCCCCTCACCCCCTCACCCCCCCCACCCAGGTGTGGTGAAGGGCCATGCTGACCATGTGCTCATCTCCGGCCACGATGGCGGCACCGGCGCTGCCAAGTGGACCTCCATCAAGCACGCGGGCTTGCCTTGGGAGCTGGGCCTGGCTGAGACCCACCAGACGCTGGTGCTCAACGACCTGCGGGGGAGGACCACGCTGCAGGTGGGTGGTGTAGGTTTAGGGGGAGGACCATGCTGCAGGTGGGTGGCGAGCTTAATTGGTGTGAAGGGGTGAAGTTGCTGTGTCTGGATTTTGCTGTGTGTTGAAAGCGTACAAGCGGTGCTTTGGTCTAATGCCCGATGTGCCTACACCTCACCAAATGCCTGGCCTCAGACCCTAGCCAGTACCCTAGCGCAACCCTTTCTACACCCTAGCTCACCCTCCAACCCCGCTCTCAACCCCTGCAGGCTGACGGCCAGATGAAGACCGGGCGCGACATCGCAGTGGCTGCCCTGCTTGGCGCCGAGGAGTTTGGCTTTGCCACCGCCCCCCTCATCACCATGGGCTGCATCATGATGCGCAAGTGCCACACAAACACATGCCCTGTGGGCATCGCCACACAGGTAGGGAATCCGCCGTTCCCTTCCATCTCTCCTCACACTCCAATCCCCTGCATGTATGAAATCTTTAAGACTGAAAGGTCTGCAGAATGGTCCTCCCTTGAATGATGTCGGTCCTTTGCTCTGCTGTTTCTATAAAGTATACGTGTACCTTGCTGTAAAGGAAATAGAGCACTGCCCCACAACCTGTGTGAATCCTCCTGCTCTCCACCCTTTTGAGGGCCCTCCCCTCCTCCCCACCCCCACACTCTCACTCCCCACCCCCCAGGACCCCGAGCTGCGCGCCAAGTTTGCCGGCCAGCCTGAACACGTGATCACCTTCCTGTTCATGGTGGCTGAGGAGATGCGCAGCTACATGGCGGAGATGGGCTTCAAGACCGTGGACGACATGGTGGGCCGCGCAGACATGCTGGAGGTGAGAGGATGGTGGCCGTGTTCAAGGGCAATACGGTAATAACAGGCCAAATTGTTGCTTATCACCCTAGTGGTGTTGGGGAGGTAATGGTGGTGGTGGGGTGCCCGGCCACGCTGAAGACCTTAGTGATGGCTTAACAAGGCCTACATCATCAGAGCTGGGGCGAGGACCAATCAAGCAATCCTAACCCTGGCCATTTAGCTGAATGCATGGAACCTCCACTCTTCCACCTTACTCATCCCCCTCAACTCACAAACCCCCCCCATCCCCCACCCACCCCACCCCAGGTGGACCAGGAGGTGATCGCCTCCAACCCCAAGCTGGCAGACGTCGACCTCTCCCGCATACTCACACCCGCAGCTACCCTCCGCCCGGGCGCCGCCCAGCGCTGCGTGGAAAAGCAAAACCATGGACTGGAGACGGGTCTTGATGCCACCCTCATCCCGCTGTGCGCCCCTGCCATGCCCCCTGCGGGGGTTGAGCCTACGCCGGTGTACCTTGAGATGCCCATCAAGAACACCAACAGGGCGACTGGGACCACGCTGAGCCACGAGGTCACCAAGCGCTTTGGCCTCAAGGTGCGTTTTGCTTTGAGTTTGTATCTTTTGGTGGTGTGGATGGTGTGATCGGGGTGCGGGGGCGAGATGAGGTGCGCTTCTACTTTGGGGGTTGGGGGTTTAGGGTTTAGGATTTGTTTGTCCTTCTTGCTGCAGCACCCGTTGGGCTGATAATGGGCTCCCTTATCCTCCTATGGGTACATACCCACTCCCCTTGCGCTGGCGAGTACCCACTCCCTCTTTTGTTTTCCTCCCCCAGGGCCTGCCCCCAGGTTCCATCCACATCAAGCTGCGGGGACATGCAGGTCAGTCCCTGGGAGCCTGGCTGTGCACGGGGATCCACCTGGACCTGGAGGGAGACTCAAACGACTACGTCGGCAAGGTGAGGGTGACATGGAAGGACAAGTGACGGTGGCACATGGGTAATGGGCTGGCACCGCGGCAGGCCATGGGAGTGCATTGCGTGTGGACACTACTGCTTTTGATGATTGGATGTATGCATGGGTTTGGAACTGGAATTGTGGGAGTGTTGCACCGCCTTGTTGCTGCGATCCACTCCCCGCTTAGGCAGGCAGTATCTCCATCAAGACACACGCACACCTCCACCTCCCCCCATCACCTCCCCCCTTCTTCTGAACTCCCCATTATTCCCCTCTCAGGGCCTCTCCGGCGGCATCATTTCCGTGTACCCCCCCATCGAGTCCGACTTTGTGCCCTCTGAGAACATCATTGTGGGCAATGTGTGCCTGTATGGCGCAGTGGCGGGAGAGGCATACTTCTCGGGAGTGGCGGCGGAGAGGTTCTGCGTGCGCAACTCAGGGGCAAGCGCGGTGGTGGAGGTGAGAGCGGAAATCCTAGCAAAAACCTTGCAAGTGGGGTTGGAGGTGCACCTCATGAGAGGGAGGGTCCTGCTGAGAAATCGCAAGGGGGAACCCTGGGGAGTCTAGTGGAAACCCTTGCAAGGGTTTTTGTGTTTTGCACCAATGCTGGGCTGTACTTGAGAACTTAGGCTATACCCCTCACTGGGCTTCGCCCCTTTGCACCTCTCCCGGCATCTGCAACAACCCACCACCAACACCCCGACCCAAACCCTACCTCAGACCCTAACGCAAACCCTACTCCCCAGGGCTGCGGCGACCATGGGTGCGAGTACATGACTGGCGGAACCGCAGTCATCCTGGGCAAGACCGGCAAGAACTTTGGCGCGGGCATGAGCGGCGGTGTGGCGTATGTGTACGACCCAGAGGGCCAGCTGCAGTCGCTGTGCAATGTGGATGTCAAGGTGAGGCCAGGGGTGGGGAGGGTGGGGAGGTGTTCCAGACTTTCTTGCATTTGCAGGGCGTTTGCTGTGCGTATGATGTGGTCCGGTAGGGGGCATATGTATGAGAAGCTTGTGGCCGCGTGTGTTTCATGGAGGTTCCATGTGCTATTCCTTGTTGCCAAATGGCCGTGTAGCCACCCTAAACCCTCATCTGAACCCCAAACCCTACCCCAGGACACCCTGTCCCCCATTGATCATGTTGCCCTTACACCCGCCCCCCTCCCCGCTTTGGAGAAGTCTCAACACAAGGGAGCTCATATATCTCATCCCTGTCCCTGCTTTGGAAGATTTTGAGAACAAAGGGTCGTACTTTCTCTGGTCCCCGTCCCCAGGGCGACCTGTCCCCCATTGAGGAGGCTGAGGATGAGGTGAAGCTCAAGTCGCTCATCCAGCGCCACGTCAAGTACACGCGCTCAAACCTGGCCAGGGCGCTGCTGGCAAACTGGGAGAACGAGAAGAGGAGGTTCAAGAAGGTGAGAAAGGCATCGGAGGGGAGGGCCCAGGGAAGGGGTGGGCGCCTGCATGAGAAAAGCACTGGGGAAAAAGGTTTTTGAGTTTAGGAAATCGTTTTACAAAATGTGTACAGTGTATGTGAGGAGGTGGCAGGGGAACCTCAAAATTTTAAGAAAACGACTAAACATGCACCGCATCTTTGTGGGGGCTCAGGACAGGTGGGAATGGACACCCTACAAGTGGGTACAACAAATGACACCCCCAACGACACCCACACCCTCCATTCCACCCCAGCTCCCCCTCCCCAAACCACACCTCCTCACACCTACCCACCCCCCAGGTCCTGCCCCACGAGTACAAGGCAGCCCTGGCAGCTGCAGCGAAGGTGAAGGCGGCAGAGGATGCACAGACGGCACTGGTGGACGCGGCTGGTCTGGATGGCAACGACGCCTTTGAGCAGCTGAAGAAGATGGCCATGGGGGTGTTCCCAGGGCCCTCGCTGCCATCCCCGCTGGCGCTGAAGAACGTGAACGGGGCGTCCGACCCCAAGGTAGGGTTTTTGAGGCTTATTTCTGGGTTTTGTGTTAAGCAACTAGGGATGGCTTCTTGTCTTGATGTTCACCCCCAAGAATCCTAATTCTTTCTGAAGTGTGGACGTCTGGGTCACACATTTATAATACTATTTCAACCCTTTTGCTACGGGCGGTCCCGCCGGCCGACCGCAGGCGACGATAATTGGTGCCCCCCGAAAAAGTGCTTCCCGCAGTCCGCGTAGGCTTTCTCGAGTGCCTGGCGCGTTAAACATGAGGACCCTCATTTGTTAGTTTGGTGCCGTATGCATTTGAAAAGCATGCAAGAGGTGAAGTAGGCTCTTACAATGCAGATCTGTGACACCACCGCCATGCACCCTCGCCGGCTCACTTCCACTCCGTTGGTAAAACTCTGAACCCTAATCGCATCCCCTTGCGCAGGGTGACTACGCCCGCCTGCTGCGCGACGCCGCTGAGGGCCTCCCCGTGATGGGTGTGGTCCCCACGTGGGAGAAGGCGCGCCCCTCAGAGGGTCTGGGAGCCAAGAAGGGGCACGGCTTTGTGGACTACGAGCGCAAGGCGCTGCCATACAGGTGAGGAACCCTGGCACTACTCTAGACCCTAGCATGTACCTTGAACCCTAAGTGGCTGTGTGGACTACAGCTGCGCAAGCTGATCCAGGCAAGCACCCTGAATCCTAAACCTCGTCGGTGTTACCAAAAGCTTGAATACCTAATGCATGAAACCTACCCTTGGCATGCATCCCAACCGCCTCTTAAGCTGCTTGCGAGGATTACTCCTGGCATGCACTCCAGATCCTGAGCCGATGCAAAGAATCTGCACCGGCTCCGACCCTCCACCCGCCAGTTATCCCTAACCTACCCTCCTACCCCATCCCCAGGCCCGAGGAGGAGCGCATTGAGGACTGGGGCGAGGTGGCTGCCTCCCTGCCAACCAAGGAGCGCGAGCCGCTGCTCAACACACAGGCGGCGCGCTGCATGGGCTGCGGCACCCCCTACTGCCACCAGACCGCCACCGGCTGCCCGCTGGGCAACCTCATCCCTGAGTGGAACGAGCTGGTGCACAAGGTGGGGGTGCAGGGTGTAGGGTTTGGGTGCATGGTTTAGGGTTTGGTTGCACCTGTCCGCTTGTAAGGTGCTAGGATTTTGCCTGTCACTCTGTACCTGTCGTTCTCCCCCTGGCTAGCTGCACTTACCTGTACCTCCCCCACCCCACCCCACCCCTCCCCACCCTTCCTTTCATCCTTCCTCAGCTCCTGCTGCTGAAACGCGTGTTGTGACCACCCACAGGGGAGGTGGCGCGACGCGCTCGACCGCCTGCTGCAGACCAACAACTTCCCTGAGTTCACCGGCCGCGTGTGCCCCGCGCCCTGCGAGGGCTCCTGCAACCTGGGCATCATCGAGAACCCCGTGTCCATCAAGTCCATCGAGTGCACCATCATCGACAAGGTGAGCGGTGGTGTAGGGTTTGGGGTTTTGGGTGGCACCGTCATCGACAAGGTGGGTGGTGGAGGGGGCAGGGAGGGGGTGATTGGGAAGAGAAACTCCTGGACGATCTGCTGTTTGTTAAGCCCTTTGTTTAGGGCTGTAGAGGTTAGAGTTTCAGTTTGTGCCTGGTTGTGGTGTGTGCATGCAGCAGGGAACATGTATAATCGCCCCTGAAGAGCGCAAGTTTGGTGACCATGCATTCCCAGAAACCACCGACACACGTGACGGCGGGGCCGGGATAGTGCGAGTCGCCAGCTCTGATGTCTGATCTTGTTATTGAGATGTTTTGTGCTTGCAGGGCTTTGAGGAGGGATGGATGGTCCCTCGCCCACCCGCGGTGCGCACAGGCAAGCGCGTGGCCATCATCGGGTCAGGGCCTGCGGGCATGGCGGCGGCAGACCAGCTCAACAAGTCTGGCCACGAGGTGAGCTGCTGCAAGCCTGAAAACCCTACTGTAGCAGCTGCCGTGCATACCCTAGTGGTGGGCCTGTCGCAGCCATGGAAGCCCTGCTGTAGGGTGGTCATTGCTGCTAAAAAAACCCTGCTGTAGGGTGCGCTGCAGAAAATCACTGAGAAATGTGAGCAATTCTCTATAGGCAATCACATGCGTGCTCATCCACCAAAAACCCCACCAAAAACCCTGACTCCCCCCGCAGGTGACGGTGTACGAGCGCGCCGACCGCATCGGGGGACTGATGATGTACGGCGTGCCCAATATGAAGACAGACAAGGAGGGCGTGGTGCAGCGGCGCGTGGACCTCATGGCCCAGGAGGGGGTCAAGTTTGTGACGGGAGCCCATGTGGGCAAGGGGGTGGACGTGAAGGGGCTGTACGCGGGGAGCGACGCGGTGGTGCTGGCTGCGGGGGCGACCAAGCCCAGGGATTTGCCGATTGAGGGCAGGTGTGTTCGGTGGGGTGGGGAGTGGGGCATTGTGGGTTTGCGCGGGGTTCTGCGCCCCAGGCTTTTACTGGTCAAGGGTGGACGGGGTGTTGCGAGTGTCAACATGTTGGTGGCATCTTGTTGGCTTAATTGTGGGGCTTCGTGAACGCAGAAAGTAAATGCATGGACGCCTTGCCAAAACCCTTACGTAAACCCTGATCCTAACTTTTCAACCCTAAATGTTGCTGCAAGAACCTGCTCGGCAATCCCAACCTTTAAAACTGAACCCCTTGCCCTAAACCCTCGGCAGGAACCTGCCCGGCGTGCACTTTGCCATGGAGTTCCTGACCGCCAACACCAAGAGCCTGCTGGACTCGGGGCTGGAGGATGGGAACTACATCTCGGCCAAGGGGAAGAACGTGGTGGTCATCGGAGGGGGGGACACAGGTGAGGCCAGGGGGGAAAGTGGTTGTGAAAGAGGGTGCACAGGGTGAGGGCCAGGAGGGGAGTTGTGATGCGGACTGGGGATGGAGAGGGGGCTTGCTCTATGGTGCCTCGGAAAAAGTCTCTGCCTACCTACAGGCACCGAGGGCATCGGGACCAGCGTGCGCCACCACAAACCCTAACTTTGACACCAAAGCCTGATCCAAAACCCCACCCACCCGCAGGTACCGACTGCATCGGCACCAGCGTGCGCCACGGCGCCACCAACGTCATCAACCTGGAGCTCATGGGCCAGCCGCCAGAGACCCGCGCCGAGGACAACCCCTGGCCCTACTGGCCGCGCATCTTCCGGATCGACTATGGCCATGCGGAGGCCAAGCACGTGTACGGCAAGGACCCCAGGCGCTACAACGTGCTCAGCAAGCGCTTCGTGGCGGATGCAGAGGGCAAAGTGACGGTGAGTTTAAAAATGAAGTTTGAAATTAGAAGTGGGGGGGCAGAGGTGGTGATGGTGCATGCATGGGTGGGGCGCCTGATTGTGGTATGACAGGGCACGCATGGGCTAGAGTTGTATCTGCGGGGAGTCCTGATACTCTACTGGCACCATTTTGCTGGAATGTACACTACTTACATCCCATTGCTCTGGAACCCAGTTGGGACCTGAACATCTGACCTCCCCATCCCCTCATCCCCCCCGCTGACCCCCCACCCCCCACCTGCAGGGCCTGGAGATTGTGCAGGTGGAGTGGGTGAAGGACCCCAAGGGGGGCCGTCCCCAGATGCACGAAATCCCCGGGACTACTGAAATCCTGGCCTGCGACCTGTGCCTGCTGGCCATGGGATTCTTGGGTCCCGAGGCCACCCTGGCCGAGTCCCTGGGGATCGAGCTGGATCCCAGGTCAAACTTCAAGGCCGCCTTTGGGGAGCATGCGACCAACATCGAGGGGATCTTTGCTGCGGGAGACTGCAGGTAGGGATTTGTTGGGCACTTTTGCTGATTCAGGGGGGGTCTGGCTGATGTAGGGTATTCAAAGTAGGGTTTTCTGCTGTGCGAGGCTGCCGGTTGGGTAATAGAGGGAAGGGCTGGGCTTTGTTTTTCAGTAAAAACCTGTGTTTGCGCTGTCGAAGCCCCTCCCCACCCACTCATCCTATCCCTACAACATCACTCCCCCTAATTGGAACCTTTCTCCCTCTCTCTCCCACACCCCTCCCCTCACACACCCCACCCCTTGCCCCCCTTGCAGGCGCGGCCAGTCCCTTGTGGTGTGGGCCATCAGCGAGGGGCGCAACGCAGCTGCCTCGGTGGACAAGTTCCTGTCCGACAAGGCACCAAAGTATGCCGACCTGCCCTCCGATGTCGAGGGTGGTGTGTACACTATTGAGGAGTTTGCCACCCGCGTGCCCAAGGGGGTTGGGGCAGTGGTGGCGTGAATGGGGAGGCTCGGGTGGGGTGGGCTGGGTAGAAGGGAAGGGGGGGTAGCTTTGGGTGGGAGGAGGGGTTTGTAGCGTTGGGCGCACTGGTGATGTACTCTCTACATAGTTGGTTTTCGAGCTGCAATTGCTGGAATGAGGCTGTTTTAGCGAATGCATGGCAGTGTGTGGCATGCCAACCCTTTGGAACGCATGCTCTAAAACGCGCACACTGACGCGCGCTGCTCTGGTGGTGTGTACGCACAGCACAGCTGCAGTTGCGCTTTTCCAAAACACGGAAATTGAGAAAAAATACGCATAGGTACACTACGAGGATGGGAGGGAGGGACCCTGGTGGAAATTTCGAGGATTTGTCCATTTCCTACATTAAGCCAAGGAGCGCACAGTCGCGATATGCGCATTATTGCTGGCAAAGATTACCGCAGATCTTCTCATTAGTCCTGGGCCATTGGGCCAACAGCAGTTGTGCGGTACTGGGAAAGGGAAAGTTGAAATGGTGCTGTGTACATTGGTTGAACGGATGAGTTGCCAACTGTAGTGGCACTGTCTTTTTTTTCTTCCTAGTAACTCCGCTTGGATGCACCCTGCGTAGCTGGCTATGTGTACTGGCCAGGTGCCATTCTCAGACTTTTGGGGAGAGAAGGGGTGGGTGGGGATGGGGATGGGGATTTGGTATGATGTGCAAACATTGCCCTTGAGCCGCCCTGTTCTGTATCTATGGTACATGCGAACGCGTGTATTCTTGTAGTGGTAGTCCCGTGCCTGTAGTGTTTGCCTAAGTTTGACATAGATTGCTGTGGCTGTACTAGCGTTGGTTCCTTTTTGTTTTTGCCCAATTATAAAGGTGCTGTGCGCCTGTTTGGCAACCCTTCTGGTGGTGTCGACTCTAGTCGCTGCGGCAACATGCACTTGCACCGTGACGGAGCGCGAGGGTGTCGTTTGGGTTGTACCCGTGCTACCGCGCGCATCTGTAACAAGCAGCATGTTGCAAATTCGCGTTTATCGTAACATGGGATGCGCCATGCTGGCTACTGATGTCAACAGCAGACGCGGTGACCCTGGTCCAGGACCAATGCTGCCGGCGTGCAAATTGAGTCTTTCAGAAAGAAAGAAAGGGGATGCGCAACCTGAGAGGAGGAGTGAGGGGACCACTGGCGCGCACCAAGGCACCACAACTCATTACTATGCGATTGGATCGCAATGCGGAATTGACAATCTTTACGTCACTCAGTATCATACTCAGTATCATAATGACCGCCGGTAACTTTGAAACTTACAGAGGCGGATGTAAGCCCCAGGGGCTGGGGGCCACTGATCAGGCATGACTTGCACTAGGGCACCACAACCAGGCTGAGCCACTGGCAGAACGGCTGCCAACACAAGCCCACTGGGACCAAAACAAATCCATCAGAAATTTCCCTGGTAGACCTCAGATCATCATGCCATGCCATGATGGCATCCAGTTGACAACCAGCCACAATCACAATGCATATCTGATGCACACAAGCTCTCGAGGCTTGAGCAAATAATGTGGGGTTGTGCGGTACCCTCACAGGCCTCTAACTCATACCCTCATCAGTGATTGTCATAAATTATGTGGTCCATCCCCAAGTCCAGGATATAAATGGTCCAACCCCAGGTTTGCCAAAAAAATGTAACTTTAGTCAATTTCCATGTGCAGCATGTGGCATCAGTGCGATCCCCATGCACTACAATCTACTAATCTATGATGAGAAAACTCCTAAATATTAAATACGCCCATCCCAGAGCCAACCTCCTGTGTTGGTGCACGCCTTGGCCTTGCTTCCCTGAGCTGTGCTGCAATTTTGAAACCTTAAGGAGCACTGGCCCGTCCACTGGGGTTGGGCCTAAAAAGGCCACAACCAAATAAAATGCTACACTAACTGCCACACTGCTGTAACACTTGGTACATGCCGCATTTTGTCCGGGAGGAGCTACAAGTTTGCACACTCGCGATGTGCACAGGAAAGAAACGGATGGGAGCTGAAGTGGTGAGGCGAGAACAAAGAGGCAGGGGGGCCAGGTGCGGGCTGCGGGGCACTTGCTAAGGGGGGGGAAGGTAGGGTGAAGCATAAACGTCCCTGGCGAACACTTCTCCCTGGCTCAGAGCATCCCTGCCATGTGGTCATCACGCCATCAACATCATCATCACAACACAGCAGTGGCTGGCTGCTGTTGTTGCTGTGGCCCCACCTGTCCCGCCCTGGCCGCCGCAATCAGCTGCAGGCAAATCAAATTTAAAAGTTCAGCAGCGGTGGGGAGGTGCAGCAGGCAAGGCTAGGCCCTTGAGCAGGGTTTTGAGGACCGTACAGAGCAAGCGTGGGATCAATAAGTGGTTCAAACAGCTGCGTGGCGCCGCATGTGCAAGACTGACTGCTAATCTGGCTGTGCTGGAATGCATGTAACTAACTAACTATCTAACAGGGCAAGTCAGTTGGGGAGGTGCATAGGCGTACCAGTGTGGCGATGCGATTCCACGGCCACGAGGGTGTATCCATGCAAGTTGCATGGATCTATTTGTTTTCATGTCTGCCCCCACAGCATAATGAGAATGTATCCACAAGTCTTGCCCGCTGATCAGCATGGTGTACTGATGTAACTGTGGCTGTGCGAAGACAACACTGCACTGCATGTCACCCACAGGCTCATCCCTACCTGCACCAGCATCGCCTTGCGCTGGTCATCGGACGCCGTCTCCCAGTGGAACCAGGGCACGCTGATCACTAGGGTTTTGCCATCACCATCACGGACCCTAGACATTTACCAGATCAGTATTTAACACGGTGAAATTGCTCACCTGCACCAGCATGACCCTGCGCTGGTCATCAGAGGCTGTCTCCCAGTGGAACCATGGCACGCTGATCACCGTCCACCCCCTTGCCTCAAGCAGCCTCCGCCTGGCTAGGGTGCGCCCCAGCGGCTGGTAGGGGGGGTTGCTAGTGAAGTGGGAGGGGCCATCAACCTCAATGGCAATGCGGGAATCTGGGGGGCAAGGGCAAGGAGGGGTGAAGGTTGTGGATGCATCCCTCTGGGGGCACGCATGTACTGTACTGTAATGAAATGTAGGGCGAGGAGAGATGAAGAGTTGTGTGGGCTTGCCAAGTGTGTTGTTTGTTCAGGTGGTGTGGTGCTGAGTTCTGTGATGGAACCCTTTTCCCACGATTTTGAGCATAACATTAATGCCAAACATCATAGTCTGCGTTTGATGCCGCACACAGCTCCTGTTTCAATTTGCATATGGTGACTCGAGCGCCATCAACTACAGTGCAGTGCAATAAAATTAACGATACCCCTATCTGGAGCAGCAGCATGCAGACTTGGGGTTAGGGTGGAGGCTCACCTTTCAGGGCGATGTCCATCAACTATGAACAGTCTGTTTAGGGTTTAGGGTTTAGGCTCACCTTTCAGGGCGATGTCCATAGAGAACAGCCTGTCCTGCGTCATCTGCTCCATGGTGTGGCCCATATCCAGTTGGTGCAGCACACCGGAGACCTCCCTGTGGAAGTCGCTGACCACGATGTTCTCGGTTGCCTGCTCGATCCACGCCACGCGGGCTTGCTCCAGCAGCTTGGGATCGACCCGTTGAGCAATTTCGGGCTCGTTCAGGGCCATGAGGAGGTGCGACTGCATGGCAAGAACCCAGAAGCAGGTGAGGGGTCTGCAGTGGGGTGGGAGCCGTTCAAAGCCACGAGCACACAGACCAACATAGATATATTATGCTAATATGGTTTTTATGCATGCTGCCTCCATTGTATTCCCCTGTTTTGTACAATGCGGGCTGATGGGCGGTGTGTGTCCACAGTACGGGTTAAACGACACAGTGCGGGAAGTGTGCATATGAAATTGCACCATGGTCAATTCCAAGTTTACAGAGAGCATTTTATCCCAGCTGCTGCTAATTTTTGCAAGGGTGCAGACTGAGTTTAGAAAGCAGGTCTGTGGCTGCTGGAAAATGCAACTCACATGATACAGTTGGTTCAGCCCCTCCCAATCGACCTCCAGCTTCTCGATTTGGCCCACCAGCAATGCCCACATTTGGGGGGTGCACACCTGAAACAAGCAGGGAGGGCATGTTCACATTGGGTGACCTTTGTTCCCTCCACATAGCAGGGCAGACGACACACACGCGAGTCAGACACCCCTCCTGGTCGGTTTGAGCTGTTGAAGAATAAACGATATATAAAATGATGATGATAAACTGTTTACCTGTAGGACGCACAGGGACCAGAGGATGTTTGCAAGCTGTTGCAGTATGAAATTCTCAACGTTCTTCTCCACCCGTCCGCTGAGAGCTTCCACCAAGGCTGGCTGGTGGATACCCAAGCCAGCGTATGACAGAATCAGAGTGCTGACATCTTGATGGTTGAGCTCCTGCAAACCAAAAAACAAGAAGAAGGCTTTCATGCAAGGGATCCAAGAAGTGACAAAGGAGTCCCAAACGAGGGTTTCAAGCAAGTGGTCCGATAATTTCTTCATTTTGCAACGCACAGGATACGTGATAATGTGCAATTTTTGCAACAGGTTTGCAGGATAACCACATTGAGTTTGTGAGTCATACAGACATGCATTGAAGATTTACATGCTGACCTGTCCCAAGGCGATTGCCCGCGCCGCCATACAGTCCATGATGGCTGGATCGTAGTGAGCAAACTTGCACAGCGCCCACACCAGGTTGGCCACCGACTGCGCGCTGAAATCCCCAACTTTCTCCACTGCCTGCAGCTTGAAAGAGTCCAGCAACCCCTCACTTGGGAAATAGGCCATTGCTGCGAAGGCCCACATGCTGTTTGACAGCGCCTGGGCAGTGAAGCCCCCCGCCTTCTCAACACATTGCTCCTGGAGCACAACCAGGACCTGGTTGCTGGGCCGGTGTCCCAGGCTGGGGAAGGCCCAGAGGGTGTTAGAAAGGGTCTGGGGAGCAAAGTCCTGCGCTCTGGCCAGTATCTGCAGGAAGGAAATCAACTTAGCTTACATGAAAACAAAGATTCCAGTAAAGTTAACATGACCAACAAGGATGCGGGATTTTCAGGAATTGAATACCATCCCCACCTGGAGCTCCAAAAAGGCCATCACTTCTGGATCAACCTCATAGCCGAGCACAGCGAACGACCACAGCACGTTGGCGATGGTTTGCGCCTGGAAGCCACTGGCCTTCCCCTGGATCTGCTGCTCCAGCTGCTGCACAGCTGCCTTCACGTCCCCAGACTTCTGCACGCCGCTGGTGATCTTGGCCACAGCCCACAGCGTGATGGCAATGGCCTGGGCAGTGAACCCCGCAGCCTTTGCAGCAACCTGCTTCAGCAGCGCCTGCATCACCGCCTCCTCGGGCCGGTGGCCCAGGCAGGCAAAGGCCCACAGGGTGTTGGACAGCTCCTGCTCATTGAACCTGTTGGCTTTCAGTAAAATCTGCCCCTGCATGCGCTGCAGCAGCTCCCTGCTGGGGACCCGATCCAGCGTGGCGAATCCCCACAGGATGTTGGAGAGGGCCTGCGAGTTGAGGTCGCTGGCCTGTGCGATGATCTCCCGTTGGAAGGCTTGGAGGACCGGCTGGCTGGGGCACTCACCAAGGGCAGCGAATGCCCACGTCATGTTTGACAGGCCCTGGCAGTTCATCCCCCCTGAGTTGGTTACAACAAGGATCTGCTGCTGCAGCGCATCCTTGAACGCTCCCGAGGGCTTGTAGCCCATGGTGGCAAACGCCCAGATGATGTTTGTCAGGTTCTGCACGTTGAAATCTGCCATAGTTGCCGCGCTGCGCTGGTCCAGCAGCACCATCAGCTCCTCCGGCAGCTGGCAGTCGAGTGTGGCCAGCGCCCAGGCGGTGTTGGAGGTGTTTTGCGGGTTGAAGCCGGGCAGGTGGTGGATGAGGTAGCCGTACACTTTGGGCATGAAGGGCTGGGGTGGCACGTAGGACACCTTGGCAAATGCCCACAGGATGTTGACCACGTTGCGGCTCTGGAAGCCGTCCAGCCTGCTCTCTACAAGGCAAGGGAGATTGGTGAGCTGGGCGGAAGAAAATAGGACAAAATGGAATGGCTAGCCTTTATAATGAAATACAGAACTTAAATCAGATGAATTCAATGGAGAAAATGTGCAAGATGAAATGTGTTTTATTGATATCGAAGCACTGGCATGAACTAAGCTGCAGCAAGTTTCAGTTCATTTAGACGATGCTGATGCTGACACTGCATGCTGCATGCAGGTGCATGGACGCCTGCTGTAGTAAAAACAATTGGTGGACAGTATGCCAACTTGCAGCTACCTTAACACTTGCTGTTGACATCCATCTGCATCTGCAGCTGAGCTGGCAGCCACCATACCTGTGAGAACCAGCAAGTCCTTGAAGTCAGCGCTCCCCAGCAGGTGCCCCTTCATCCTCGCCTGACCAGGGACGGTGGTGACCACTTTTGCCAGCCGGTGGAGACATGTGCTAATGCAGATGTCGTCGAAATCGGACCGCTGGGTGCGCACAATCTCCAGGATGTCCTGCGATTAGAGACGATTGCAAATGATCACTTGATTTTCGATAACCTACCTATGCATGCACCTTGATTGGTGGACAGCCAATGTGGTGCAATCGCGGTTCACAACCAAGGAGGTTCCCATTGGACATGATCACAGTTCTGTAAAAATTGCTACCAGAGGACATGATGAGCACAACAGCTGGCCCATGCAAGGAGCATCCTCTGAGGACATGTGAGTGTAATGTAGAGGCAACATTCCCAGTACTGCATCCACAAAGAGGTAATGCACTCGCGCCACCAGCAGGTGTGGCAGAAAGTCAGATGCTGTACCATGCACAAGCTTGCACATAGAAGCTAATGCTTCGCCAAGCATACAGCCTTCCATGCTATCCATACCTCAACTTTCTCTGCACTGGTGATCTGTTTGTTGATCTTGATCGAGATCAGTGCACCTCGCCGCTTTTGCAATGGGATGGGCGGACGCCTCCTACTGGCTCCATTCTCTCCATTTGGATTTTGACCAGTTCCCTGCCAAACCCTAGGGCCATCTCTTTGCTTTTGGCGTGGATACACACTGCCTGTGTTTGGCCGCTCGCTCTTGTGGCGAGGGACCCCCTCCCCGTTTCCTCGCGGTTGCCTCTTTTCTGTTGGTTCTGAAGGTGAAAGGGCGCCTGTGGCGTGCGCTGTTGCAGCACTCCTATTGCCACTCTCCCTTGGAATCCTGTGTATGCAGACTGGTCTTGAGGTTGTCCAAACACACACGCGCCGCGGCAACTGGTGGTGGGGTGCTAGCTGAGGGGTGCCCACAAGTGCCACACACAAACAACAAACACAAAAGCGTTCCCACAAGTGTTACAACGCACGTATATCAGAGCACTCCAGCAAGGCTATATTTGTGAGCATACTATGCTCGGATGGCACCCCGTTGTACGCATCCACACATACCTGCACCGCACGCCGACACCGCCAAGCAATCGCTTGCCCTGCAAAGTGCTCGTGCCCAGGCAAGGGGACCTACTCAACCCCACCATCATGCTGCGTGGTGGTAGCCAAAGTATGCCAGGAGCTGCAACTGCACATGCCCTTCAGTTAGTTTCCCGCATGGCTAGGCAGATTGCAGTGGGGCCTGTGAGGCTGTGGCGGCTCAACAGAGTTGCTGGTGTCCCCACACTGCCGCAGGAGCTGGTGGTGCGGGGGCCTCCATGCGCAAGGGGTGCTGTGCGGCTGCTGAATCCCAGCGTTGGTGGCTGGCTTAGCCAGGTATGTGGCTAGCAAGGTTGTAGCGCCTCTTCAGGTGTCAGAGAGAGCTTGTCTGGTACTTTGACACCTTTCAGGCAGCCCACATGGTGGAATGAGCGTCAAGGAATATGCATGCATCAATAATGCTAAAGCATGCATATAACGCACATTTCAGCATGGTGAGAGGATGTGACCGGTACGAGTGTCAAGCAGCCATACTTGCAGCTACCTATAAGTTGGCACAGACTTGAGGATAGATGTCTGCTGCAATACGGACAGATGAGGAGCAAGCAATTCGGACGCAGAACTGGTGGCGGACACTCACTTGGCACAAACTGCTTGGGCAATAAGCTTCCGCTGGATGTTTCCAGCTCATCTATGTCGTTCCCCGCTTTAGTTTAAACTGCCCTTGGCACTAGGCGTCTCTGCTCGCCTTCCTGCAAGGTTTCGTGTGGGCCTAGGTGAGCACTATCCAGTACAGCAACAGCTGTTTTACTCCAGAGGCTTTGGTGGGTCGAGTGGACCTTTGTCAGTATCCACAGCACTCCTAATTCCAGTTCTTGACAAGGAAATATGCAGAGATTGGGGTCCAGTGGTGCATGCGGCAGATGTGCGTGCAGTTACCGATGCAAACCCTAATCTGGGGTTCCCACGCTGAGTTGCACTGTGACAATGTGCCAAAGCGCGGAAATTTACTCGCACTTATGGCGGGAACCTGAGGACGCTTTAGGGGCACGTGGGCGTCCTCAAGCGCGCTTAAGCGTCCTCAAATCCGTTCCATAAGTGGACGATAAGTGACTGCCTGGGAGGATTTGTTTGAGCCATCTGCAGCACATTCTTTCTCTCGTCGCCATTATTGGGTTGTAAGTATGCTTGGCTGCCCCCCATACCCTGTCCTTGGTGCTTGCAGTGCAGCAGTCGTGTGCACAAGGTGTCATGCATGCATGGCATGCACATGCGCAGCTTAGACACCACAAAGAGTGCGCTACAGAAACAAAACAGTTCCAATTCAATTACTCTGCAAACACTCCAACCATGCTGGTAACGTAATTTGCAAAGCGGATAACAGTCAGACTGGTGCCTTCAAGTTGTACTCGATGAGGTGCAACCCTTGCCCAGCGGCGCCAGCCAACAATTCAATACTTGATACAAGCAATGAATACCAGTTCACTCTAGACATTTAATCCTAGAAAGGAGAACAACGTGGTAGCAGCAGGAGTGGCGCTGGCAGGAGCGGGAGGAGCTGACCCAGCAGGGAGCAGTGTTAATAAGTTAGGGTAGACAGAACCTCATGGGGATGAATTGGCACGGGCAGGTAAGGTGGCGAGATCGGCCTGAATGGGAGTCGGAACTACTACTGACTTTGCCTGACTCCAAGTACGGCACTTTGCTGATGAACCACCTTCCCCACTGCCTGCTAGCCTCAAGTGGCGCTGCGCACAGCCGCCAGAGCGGTGGCCTAGTCAGGGGTGCGCAGCGCCCCATGGTGGCTCCAGCAGCTCTGGGTTGTGGCGAATCCCCGCCAGCCTCTCCCGGTCACTGCGCGTTGCGCGCCACCACGCCCGCCCTGGCTGCATAGACCAGCTGCCCACACCCGATAGTAGCTGTCAGAGAACAGCAATAAGAACATGAGAATCCCACGCACGTTGGAATCCACTTAACTACTGCACTGATTCAAAGCCAGCAGGGAAGGTTCAGACATGCGGCAATGCAGAACACCTTCAAGAAGAAGAAATGCCGCTGGTCATGCCGTCACGAGTGTGAGTACCTCACTGACCATAGGCCCATACTCAATTTTTTTCTTCCATACATGTGTGGCGTTTAGTTTATTTGCACAGCTGGCTCCACTACTCCTTGCCTGCACCAGCCATGCCTTGCCATGCACATTTCACGCCCTCTCCCAGTGGAACCACACAAGGGGTTTTACAAAAACCACGACCAGTCCATAAGTAATCAGTATTCAGCACAGGGCGATCGCTCACCTGCACCAGCATCGCTTTGCGCTGCTCGTCCGATGCCGTCTCCCAGTGGAACCATGGCACGCTGATCACCGTCCACCCCCTTGCCTCAAGCAGCCTCCGCCTGGCTAGGGTGCGCCCCAGCGGCTCGTAGGGGGGGTTGCTGGTGAAGTGGGAGGGGCCGTCAACCTCAATGGCGATGCGGGAATCTGGGGGGCAGGGGGAGTAAGGTGACAGGTTTGTGAATACGGGAAGCACATGAGGAGAATAGTCCCTTGTCCCAAGCAGCCCATGGGTAGCACACACTGCTGTGCCACATGGCCCAACAGCACAAGCATTCCAGCCCTTACCCACGTGACCATGCGCCCCAAACCCTAAACCATAAACCCTTACCCTCCAGGGCAATGTCGACAGACAGCAGCTCATCCTGGGTCAGCTGCTCCACCCTGTGCTTCACGCCCAGCTGCTGCAGCATGCACGACACGCTGGTGTGGAAAGGGCTGATGATGGTTTGGTCCCTGGCTTCGATCCAAGCAGCCCTGGCTTGCTCCAGCAGGGCGGGGTGCGTGGGTAGGCTGGCTTCAGGCCAGTCAATGGCCATAAGGAGGCGGGCCTGCATGAAATGGAAAATCTACTCGGTTGCCAACCTGCTGTGTAGGTGCATCATTCACGAGGGTGAACGGGAGCAGGCGGACAATGAATGAATTTAGTACAACAAGGGCTATTTGAAAAGGAACGAAATTCATGCAAATTACATATCCAGCAATTAGCTGGTATATGATGCCCAGGTAAGAGATGGACACAGGATTGGGCAATGGCACTCCAGGCACTGCTGTATTGTCTACACACCATACCTGAAACACCTGCATCAGTCCGTTGACATTCCCCTCCAGCCCCGTGCTGTTGACCTGATTTATAATCCTTGACCACATCTCAGGTGTGCACGCCTGCAAATTGTGAATGGACAAACCAGTCAGCGGTTTGCGTCACAGGACAAACAGGGATGGAAACGAAGGCAACAACATCAATACTGATTGCTGTGCAACGTTGATGGGCATCAAGTTGCGGCTTTGGACACTCTTCGTCGTATCAAGCTGGCATTTTTCTTAGTAATGTAATTCTCTGGAAGAAAACATTTATTGAAAGCATGGTAATGGTCTATCAACGCGAACTTGGTAGTAGTCTGTTACTGCAAATGCGCATTAAATATACTCAAGGCATTTTGTTCCCAGTTGGAGGTGGCAACAGCGCTTTCTCAGGTGTTTGTGATTTTTCAAAAGTGGGGTTTACTAGTTAGCGTCCC